>VURO01046385.1:0-99279 GCA_015108175.1 Pelvicachromis taeniatus | reverse complement strand
TAGTGCTACTAGCCCGCTCGCCAGCGCTACTAGCCCGCTCGCCAGCGCTACTAGCCCGCTAGCGCACCTGCGGTCTGGTGCGGCTAATGTATGAACAAAATATGATTTTTTTTTTCATAATTTCAAGTTGTGCGGCTAATATTCAGGTGCGCTCTGTAGTCCGGAAAATACGGTAATTAAAGTCAGCAATATACTGAAAGTCAGTGCTGCTTGGTTTTCAGTCCCGAATATCACGGCACAAGCAGGATTCACTGCACTGTTAATGTTAGCTATGTTATATTGCTGCCTCTGTTCGGTGGTGTCGAGCCAAACGGACTCCAACGAGCTGACGGCTCACTTGTTAAGCTGAAAGAAAGATGCTTTATTCACAGGAGTCAAACATGTGGCCACTGCACCATCTGGGAACTCTTCTTGTTTAGCACTCGTAATAACACAAACAGGAAATACTTCTCCTCTTTTGCTGTTTTGTAGCAGTGTACACACCTGAGACTGTCACCTTTCTGTCTGTGCTGCACTCTCTCTTCTTCTTTTTCTCTGCTTGTTTAATAAAAGTATAAACATGTATTTATAAGTTACACTTGTGTTTGAATCCTGCAGCTTATCACACATTTGATTTCCATGTGTGACAACTGCAAGTGTCCAGAGTCAGGACAGACTGAGGAATCTACTGCTGCACATCATCTGTGAGGCTTTGCACCCCTGATGATCCAGCTGGACAAACTCAGCAGTGTGTGAGGAAGAGGAGGAGGAAGAGCCAGCATCAGCTAAGAGATGGAGAGAACAGACAGACTGTTCGTGAAGAACTGCTAGAAAAGTTTAAAACAACTAATTGTCTGTCCTGCATCAGTCTTATTATGTTAAAATAATTTTATCATTCAAGTGTTTTCAGTTTGGGAGAAAGTACTCAGGGCCTTCAAGTTAAACACTGTGAAAGGCAGTAAAACGTTTTATATTCAGAAACTTAAAAGTATGCATCAGTAGCAGAAAATAAATGTCCATATTTTTTTCAGTTATATGAAGCTTTGAGTGTTTTGGATTAGTAGTACTGCTGTGTTTGTTGCATCATATTGCTGTAACTGTTTATATGTTTTATATATTTCGAGGTTCATCTATAGTGTTACATCATATTCTATAAGAATGTTATGTGTTTGTGTACTTTCTGCTCAGTTTGACCCATTTAGCAGAAGTCAGCCTGTTTAAGGCTCTCATATCTATTCTGAACGACTTAAAGCAGTTACACGGTGTGATTTTCTCACCTGATAAAGGACTATTTAATATATCAGTCTACTCTTCATTTGATCAGAAACAGTTATCACAGCTCCTAAGTTTTCTTTTTACACATATATTTAAGCATTCAGACAAATTTAGCAATGCCAACATATTAAAAGACCAATATTTGTCTCACATATAATACATCTATATATACACTGTAAAAGATACTTGTCTTTGAGTAAAGATATAAAGTGAAAGGAAATATAAATAACTGCAAATTGAATCTTTACTGAAGCTCAGTATTTGAAACAAAGTTCAAGTTCACTGCTGTATTAACTAAGAATAATTGATAGAATAATAAATTTAATAATGAACATTATTTACTTACATTACCAAAGTGAGATGACACTAGTCTCATGAACAACATTAGCTGTTATTTACTAGCTAACAAATGAATAAAACAATTTTCTCCTTCATTTCTGTCAAACAATGCTGTATGAAACGTTTCTAGTGGTTAGTATCATGGTTGCTAGGCAACCTGAAGCGACAAAGGCTAGACTGTCCCATTTCACAAGCATCACACTTCCGGCCTTATCGGTCTTCGAAGGACCCGACCCACGTAGACCGGGTTCTCCGAAGGATGCAGCCCCTGAATTAGGACACAGCTGGAGATCTGAAACGTGGGACAGGAAGGCAGAGAGTCGACACAACAGAACACAGGGAAGCCTAAGAACCAGAACTAACTATGTTACAGAACTAGGGAGCTAGAAATGCTGGAACAGAAACCGAAACACTAACAGTGATAACCACGAATGACAAATTATCAGGAAACACAAATTAAACAGATCCAAAACACTGGGTGACAGACCCAGGACCATGACACCACCAAAACGCACTATAGGTGAAGGTGGGGAAGGACGTCCTAACATATGCATTATTTCTACAATATTTACTTTCTGACACACTGCCCCAAACAAATGAGAGCCTGTTTGCTTCTGTAGTCGAGGTCAAATAAATGAACTTCACAGATCTCTCCAGAGCACTGATCTATTGCATAAAAGTGAGTGTCGCGGTACCTGGGTCGTTGATGCAGTCGTCTCAGTTTGGACTGTTTAGTTTCCCACGTATGTTTCCTGCTTTATTCTGGTTGTGTTTTCACCTGATTCCACTCATCATCATTATCCAGTCAATTTAAGCCCTCACATTCTCTCAGTTCCCTTTCAACTCCTTCTGTGTTTCCTATTTAATTCCAATTATTCATGTTCAGTTCAGTCTGTTTTAAAACCCGTGCATATGCTAAGCCAGCCCGCGAATCCTACATTTGGGTCCTTCCTTCCTCCATTCTCTACACACGTAACAGTGAGTTGTGAGACATGGAGTAAAATTCCTTCTGCATGTAAGATTCAGTGACCTACTGGGAAAAAGTCGGTAGAACAGCAGGAGGCCAAAGGTGGAGCCCTGGGGAACCCCAGAGGTTGGGGGGAGGGTCCCACAGACGGGGTTTTGAAGAACCTGGCTGGTATATTCAAAGATATGAATAGATTAGTCTTAACTGAACCTCAGAGGGGATGAAACTGCTGAAATAATAATCAATAATCAGTACGTTCAGTATGAGCGTCCCTGCTGGCATTGAGAGCTCGTTTCCTGCAGCAGTATTTAAATGTCAGTTATTAATAAAATCTGGTTCAGTGTAAAACTGCCACAGCCCCTCTGATACCGGCGTGTCTGTGTGTGTGTGTGTTGGGTCTAATTGATATCTGAAACAGTAATGAGCTGTAATTGTAGCTGTAGGGAAACCTGCTGCAGTCAGAGGAGCTGCTGTTTAATGCGGAGCACATCTGAGGCAGTGTGTTTGGCACGAAGCTGTAATTAAACCGTTTTTTCTCACAGCTGAGACGTGAAGCCACTGCACCGCGGCGGAAAATCAAAAGTTTAAAGTTACTTTGTGATTCAGGCAGCAGCTTCACGCCACGCACTCTGTCAGTTTACATTTTCCAGTTTTCCTGCATGTTTCCAGGAACAGACACATAGAAAAATAACTCCTCTGAAGTTTCTTGAAGTCTTCCAGATAAATGCTGTGCTCTGAGGCTGCAGAGACATCAGCATGTGTGATGTTCCTCTGTGGATGAAGTCAGATTTGTGTTCCTTCTTCTCGGAGTCTCTGATGTCGCAGAAGTTTGATGGTTCTAGTCTGAAAGGAAACATTCTCTCTGCGTCAACCCTCACTGGTTTAGTCTGAGTGCTGACAATTAGCACGCTATTACTGATGCGCTCTCACAGCGTCCCATCGCGTTGAGGTAGCTTTGAGTTTCAGTTCTTCGGGGTTATGACCTACAATCACTTCTGCGTCTTCATGTCTTTAAAGCTTTTCCGTCCGTCCATCTGTCTCTCCCTTAGCTCCTTCATCTTCCCTTGTTTTCATTTCCTGTTTTATTCTGATAAGTGCATTTTTCTCTGTCCCGTTACTTCCTGTCTGCCCTTGTGATTTCTGCTTTCTTAAAGGCAGTTCTTGTGGCCCTTACCCACCCGTGAGCTGTTCAGTCATCATTAGTCCAGTTGATTGTATGTTTATGATAAAACTGTACTTTTGTTCTGAACTTCCTCCCCAGCAGGACAGATCGGTTTGTGGTGGGACATTCGGGCGTTCAGCTGCCTGCAAATCCCAGAGACTTTTTACCGTTTGGTTGAATTTTCTGGACAAACTGACAGTCGTTTGATATCTAAAGTAATCACAGATTCACTTTGAATACGTTGGAAAGTTTCTTTTTACATCCCTGTGAGAATAAAAGGCTCTGACAGCCGTGTTTCTGAAGGAAGAGCTCTTTAGACCCTGACATGACCTTCACACTCAGCTCTCTGTTCTCCACACCACTGCAGGAAAACTACCACAACCCAATGATGAAAAATATTTAACAAATAAATGAAAGATGAGCTATTACGATTCAGACCTTTCAATCAAAAATACAAATGAAGTGTTTTCATGGTGTTTTCTCACTGAGCTGCATCTCCTGATGATCAGTAAGCTCGTCTTCTTCATCCACTGTGTTTACAAAGATCACGGTCACTCGTGAAATCATGTCATGAAGAGCATCCACTTAAAAAATTCCTAATAATAGAATGAAATTTTAGAATCTGCCAAATGGAACATAGCGAGCTTTCTGCTGTGGTGACCTCGTGTGAATAACGGAGGAGCTAAACAAGCTTCAATGGAGATTCATGAAAACACTCAAAGACGTTGCCTGACTGCATTTCACAGGGATTTGTGGCGTTGAGGTCATGACCCAGCGCCACAACATGAACACTAAAGGGAAACCACAGCAGCTGGAATCACATTTGAAATGAAGGAGTCAGTCCTGTGTCTTTGATGTGTGTGAGTGTGTGTGTCTGTGTGCGTGTGGAGACAGGAAACAGTCACACAGCTGCACAGTGCTCCTCTTCAGCCTTTTGGTTGGGTTGTTTTAGCAAATAAATGGCTTTATGTCTGTGCAGGCTGAAACAAAAAAGGTGACTGACCTTTGACCTGCAAATCCCTGGCAGCCAATTAGATTGAGGTGTAGAGAGCAGCCTGTCGATCACAGCAATGGATTGTTTGTGTGTTTCTGGGCTGAGAAATCAGGGCGCAGTCACCTGTAGATGTTGAATAATGGCTGTCTTTCCTCGGCACACCTGCAGCTCCATTAGCCTACGTTTAATGATATTCGCTTAAATAAAGCAGCTCAGGTGTGTGTGAGCAGCTCTGTCTTGCCCAGAGTCATTACTGCTCAAGTAAACATCTGAGAGGCTCACCTCTGAGAGGCTCAAGGAGAGCCAAAGCAGACAGACTCTAAACCAGTGTCTGCTCTGTTTCCCTGCTTTCTCCAAGGGTTTGTGGAGCTACATTCTCATGGACCGCAGACATAAACTAGGCCCAATGCAGCCAATCACAAATCAAACTCACCGCGTCTGCAGACGTCCTGAGAAGAAACGTGGCCTGTAACGGCAGTTGGCTCTGACCGTGATGTTTGCCCAGCAGTCGATAATGATGGAGAGCGGTGAGATTTTCACAAACTCATAAATCTAAGAAGAAAAACAAAGACGGAACACACACAGACTTGCTGTTAGCTCTGCAGGGAGCCATCAATCAAACATCCTGAGTGACAGCACACACACACTGGCAGCATCGATCTGAGCTGCTCTGGCTGTTCTGTGATTTAGGAGCAGAGTGAGACCTCCTGCCTCCTGCCTGCACCTCCTCTGACTGCTGATGCAGGAACTCAGCGCAGGTCCAACACACTCAATGCATCAACCTGCTCTGTGTGTGTGTTTAATGGACATCCATCTCTTCAGAGCATCACTGCGAGCCCGTCATGTGCCTCGTTGTATGATGAAGACTCGGTCGGGTCTGCGCTCTTTGGGCCACTCGTGTCTTTGTGCTCTTTTCGGTGCGCCTCCTGATGTGAGGCACATGTGTTCAGCTCCATAGAGTTTTAAATAAGCTCCATGTGTTGAATACCTCTTCAATTAAATGCCCACGGACCTGACCTCCTGCTGCGGATCATCTCTCACGCTCTCTGGGCTGAAGTTGGTCTGTGTTCTTCTTCCTGTCAGCGATGGCGTTTGTCAACATCAATTTGTACTGTGAGCAGCTGATCCTTCGGCCTCCACCTTTTTGAGCTCCTGAGTTTACATCCACCTGCACATCAGGCGCTTATGATGTTGTCCAGAAGGCCTGCAAAGTGCTGAGCACCTACTCTACTCTGACTTCACTTGATTTCAGACAGAGGCTCGTCACCATCACTCAGTCTGACAAACAAACATCTGGCTGCTGATGTTTCTGAGCAGTCGCGCCGCCATCTTTCTGTGAGAAGAAATCCCAGAGTTAAGCAGGCTCACTGAGACTAACAGGTGTCAGAGAGAAACCAACTTCTTTAAAAAAAAGTCTGGTGGTACACGTGACTCTCCTGTGATGTCACAGCACTCCATAAACAGGAAGCTGGTCAGCAGCCAGAGTTTATGACAAACGAGGAGACTCCAGATGTGTCAGCTCCTCCGACCTCCCGTAGTGAGTGTAGAGCTGCAGTAAAACAGGCCCAGGCACTTTGGCAAACACTGGATCAGGTCCATTAGACTAATGAGGAGACCTGCTGACGATGCCGGGCAATCCGGCTGGAGATCAGGTCCAGGATCTCTGTTTCCTTCTCTCTGAGGCTGCCTCCACTTGAGCTCATCTCCAGCCAAAGCGTCTGTAAAGTTAGGTCTGCGGGATGACGATCTGGCCTTCAGCCAATCGGAGCGCTGCCACCTGAAACTTTTAGTTTAACTGGAGCATTTCAGGATGACATACTTTATTTCACAGCTCAGTAATTTTTGGACAGTTTTTCAAAAGTAACTGAAAATTTCCTTTAACTTCATCCATCTGCTGCACTTTACACTGATCCCTGAAAGCATCAGAGATCACGGTTAAGATGTTACACTGACCCGTGTGTTGGGAGAGTGTGCTGCTTCAGATTCAGACACGAGAACAAACATATGAGGACACAGAAGCACTCTTTGTCATAAATCCTGATATTTTAAACACACACACACACACACACACACACACACACACACACACACACACACACACACACACACACACACACACACACACACACACACACAGGATTGTTTTCTCTTGCGTTAATGATAGGAGCGCTCAGATTCGCCCGCTGACGCAAAACAGGACCCGGCTCGTAGTTTCAGCTCTCCCTCATACAAGGAACTTTTGTAAAAGTGCATCCTCCTCGGTGGAGGAGCCTAATCTGCTCCACCTGACGGGGGCGCGCGTGCCCGCCAGGGCTGACACACGGTGTCCGCGTGTCTCGATCTGATCCGCGAGCTGCTCCACGACACGCCCCCTCAGAGAGAGAGAGAGAGAGACAGAGAGCGGGGTGTGTGCGCTTCCCGCTCTCTCTCTGTGAGAGTGCCTCCTCAGAGCAGCCTCGTCTGTCCTCGCTGCTCCTCGCGCTCAGCTCTCCGGGATCAGCGGGACAGTTGGCGGGCAGAGCCGAAACAGAGCATGCGTGGCGGCCGCGTGTGTGCGCGTGGAGCGGGTCCGAGCGGCGGATCAAAGAGGAGAGTGACGCTCTGAGAGTTTTTCCCACTTTAAAGCGTTTCTGTGCACGCGCGGTACACGTGGACGTCCGTGACCCCGCTGCGTGGCTCCGGCGCGTACGGCCCGCTCCTCGGGCTCCCCGGCTGCCCCCCCTCCGCGCATGTCCTCCCGGTGCCCGGCCTGACCCCCTTCTGAGCGCGCGCACGGCCCCGGGAGCACCATGGCGGCGGGAGTGGCCGCGTGGCTGCCGTTCGCACGCGCGGCGGCCATAGGATGGATGCCAGTGGCCAGTGCGCCCATGCCGCTGCCGCCGCAGGAGAAGCGGCGCGCGAAGGACGGGCTGCTGGTGTTGAACGTGAGCGGCACGAGGTTCCAAACATGGCGGGACACGCTGGAGCGCTACCCGGACACACTGCTGGGCAGCACGGAACGAGACTTCTTCTTTCATGAGGAGACCAATGAGTTCTTCTTTGACCGCGACCCGGACATCTTCCGCCACATCCTCAACTTCTACCGCACCGGAAAGTTGCATTACCCTCGGCAGGAGTGCATCGCGGCATATGATGAGGAGCTGGCATTCTTCGGCATCGTTCCAGAGATCATTGGAGACTGCTGCTATGAGGACTACAAGGACCGGCGGCGCGAGAACCAGGAGCGCATCCAGGACGATGAGGACATCGAGCAGTCCAAGGAGCCAGTGTCTGTGGACATGAGCTTCCGGGAGAGCATGTGGCGTGCCTTTGAGAACCCGCACACCTCCACCATGGCTCTGGTCTTCTATTATGTCACCGGGTTCTTCATCGCTGTGTCGGTGCTAGCCAACGTGGTGGAGACGGTCCCATGCGGCACCGCGCCCAACCGTGTCAAAGTGATGTCATGTGGCGAGCGTTACGAGCTGGCCTTCTTCTGCTTGGACACTGCATGTGTCATGATCTTCACTGTGGAGTACCTGCTCCGCCTTCTGGCTGCCCCCAGTCGCTACAAGTTTGTGAAGAGCGTAATGAGCATCATTGACGTGGTGGCCATCATGCCTTACTACATCGGCCTGGTCATGACCGACAATGAGGACGTGAGTGGCGCCTTCGTCACGCTACGCGTCTTCCGGGTGTTTCGGATTTTCAAGTTCTCGCGGCACTCTGCAGGACTTCGCATCCTGGGCTACACACTAAAGAGCTGTGCCTCGGAGCTCGGCTTCCTGCTCTTCTCACTCACCATGGCCATCATCATCTTCGCCACCGTCATGTTCTACGCCGAGAAGGGCATGTCCGGGAGCAAGTTCACCAGCATCCCCGCCGCCTTCTGGTACACCATCGTCACCATGACGACACTGGGGTAGGTGATGCTGACCCTGTGTGTGTGTGTGGGTGGAGCTTCATGATCCAAAAATGGGCGGGGCTAAGAGCCTGTTGGCATTTGGTTTGAAGATGTCAGTTTTCAGTGTTTCAGCTGTCCGTGGTGCTGAAACAGAGTTGCGCCGTCTCAGTAGAAAGGACACTTAAGTTTCTATGGTCACATGACTCTCTTGCCTCAGAAACACAAAGAGTGAAGCTCATCTGCAGGATGTGAATCTGCAGGGGTGAGAGTGTGTAAACAGAAAGGTTTTGCAGGTTTGGGTTAGTTTAGGTCAGTCGCAGCACGCCTTCATCAGTAACCGCACGTTGGGAGTTGTGGTGTTTGAGCTTCACCACCTGCAGTTTGGAGTAGAAGTCTTTCTCCTGTTTGTGCAGCACGAGCTAAGTTTTACTGCTCCATCATGTTCCTTTTGTTTTTTTATAGGAGCAAAAACTGTGCAGATGTGTTAGCGCCACCTTCAGGCACTGGTAAAGCAGAGCACGTTTTAGATCAGCATACAGCTGCAGGAACAGTTTGATCTTCCTGAGAAGTAGTGAAGTCTGAACATTCCAAAATCATGACTCTTCCCGCTGTGTCAGAAAACATTTGGAGCTTCAAGTTCACACACACATACGCGCACACACAGGGACACACAGAGACACACTGACACACATGATTTCGGAGGTATGTTCAGGTGTAACTGTGTGTTTTCAGGGTTATGAAGGTGGTTCATGTCTTACCGGTTACATTGCCATGGTAACCGCTTATCATGATACTGGATGTTGATTGTTTGAAGCAGCTGAAGGACTGAACGGACGCTTGTTGTACTGACACACACACTCACACATGAGTGCTCGCTGCATTAGGATACTGTTTGACGTGTGAACCTCAGGTGAGATCAGACCTTCTGATCGAGCTGTGTCCTCTGCTGTGAGAAAACTTCACAAGTTTGTCTCTGAGGAACATTTTTTATGTAGCTGCTGGTTGTGCAGGTGTGTTTTCAGGCCTTGTTAAACTCCCTGCAGACGCTCTGAGTCTGAGCACATCTTTAAATCCTGCTCCAGGAACCAACCCGTCCAAGGACCTGCAGCACCATACTCTGTGATGTGTGTGTGTGTGTGTGTGTTGTATCTGTTGGCACGGACTCAACGGCACAAACACGCATGTATTATTCAGTCACATGACCTCCTGCTGCTCGTGAACATGAGAGCGGGCTCGGGTCTCGCTGCTTCACACGTCTCAGTGGAAAACGTAAACTGCTCATTTTCAGTCTCTGAATTAATAAAATTAAATGGAAATATGTAAACGCTGGAAACGTTTCCTCATAAAAGCATAAATGTGGAAAAATGTTCCCTCACTCAGTCGTGTAATTTCTTTAAACCGATGTAATCTGCGTGGTTCAGGTGGAAGTGCTGACGTGCAGCTTTTTTCACAGCGTCTCAGACGGCATCAAACATATTAATATTTTCAGGAAATTACAGACAAACTCTGCTGGGATCAAATCCTCGGCACGCCTCATATTTGAGCTGGATTCAGTCAGAGGCAACCTCCTCGTCACAGATCGTCTCTGGCTGTTCAGGATTGTGTTCGTTAGTGGTGAGGACAGAGTGAAGCTGGAAGAGGACAGCAGCAGAAAGGCCAGGTCACTGAGTGATGTAACGGACTCTTTTGTGATTGCCTTACAGACTAAACTCTGGGATTAAAGTATCGTCTTCAGAAACAGCAGAGATTAGTGGAGAGGAGTCACCCGGCTGTCACATAATCACTCTGTGTTCTTTCGTATTTACTTTCAGACCCTTAGATTCAGTCTTCACATCCTAAAGACTTCATTTCACCTCCAGCTAATTAAAGTCACGTTGCCACTGAGCTCATGCTCAGCTCCATTTGGAGGGAAATACTTCCTCCTGGATGATGTTTTGATGTTTCACATGTTCTTCTTGCTTTTGTTCCAGCTCTACTTTCAGTCACAAATCATCTGTCAGGACTCATCAGGCTGCTATCAACGGAAACAGGAGAGCCTCCTGCAGCTGTTTATGAACCTGAAGAA
This sequence comes from Pelvicachromis taeniatus, assembly GCA_015108175.1. NCBI lineage: Eukaryota > Metazoa > Chordata > Actinopteri > Cichliformes > Cichlidae > Pelvicachromis > Pelvicachromis taeniatus. The sequence continues at coordinate 88,615 of VURO01046385.1, read as the reverse complement.
GTCATTTTGAATAGATATTAAATAATAATCTATGAAGATTAAAACAGAGCAAGTGAAACAAGAGTGGTTGTCATGCTACTAGAATTTTGAACACATTGACCCCGTCTTGAAAAAACAGCAGTAATAATATATACAATATATACAATCAATACAGTACATGAAGGTCAAATATTTTTTAGAAACCACTAATAAACAAAGGGTACAACACAAAATCGAACACATATAAATAGTTTGTTATTACAGAAGAAGAGCTTTATGGATATATAAATAAGACCAGATTTGGAAGATGATAGAAAAATTTAACCGCTCACTGCTGCATGTTATATTGACCTCATAGTGGCCAGAGAAACATTTATTTATTCATAATAAAAGTAGAAAAGTTAAATTTGTTCACGGTATCCGTCTGTCTGCTCTCCAGGCCTGAGACTGTCTGATTGGCTGCTCTGCTCCAGGTTTCATTCATTACTTGCTCCAATTGGTTCTCCCCCTCTGGACTCTCTGCTCAATTCAGCTACGTCCCCCTGCTGCTCTGCTCAGCAGCACCCTTGTGCTCTTCTACACATGTCTGTAAACCGCTCTGTCCTGATCAAAGGGCCAACTGTGACCTGATCAGCTGCTATAATTATTCATCTTTATCTAACCACAGCTGCTAGCTGCTACGCTAATAATAACAGGTGGTTTATGTGTCTATGTAACTTCTAGTCGTTAATCGGCTGATGTGCTCTGGCCAGGTTAGTATTTACAATAACAGTTCAGTATTTCACTGTTGTTGAAACAGGAGCTTTAATGACCCCTGACCTTCCTCTTAAAGTGTTCAGATCTACTAACGTTAACTACTTTTGCTGTTAGTGAGGAAGGAGCTGTGTGTGTGTCAGCAGGGGGTGGCAAAGACCACTACCGTATTTTTATTCAGTAGTAATTTTAGTATTGATTAATATCTGAGTATATACTGTATATATATTTTCAGGTGAGGTGAACCCTCGTTTCCTGGATGAAAGTCTTTGTTAGAGAGAAACCTTCTTCAAAGGAGGCTGAAACCAGTTTAGCTGTGAGATGTTTGCTGCAGGAAATCGGCTTAAAATCCAAACTTGTATTAGGGGGAATTTTACCAACTCTCCTGCAGACACTCCATCTCAGTTTGAATTGTTTCATGCAGTCAGCTGTGGATCAGGGATCTGATTCCGACTCTTCACAGGGCAATAAATCGATCCCAGAGAGGAGACCTGGATGCAGGTTTGACTGATTGCAGACTTGCTGTCCAGGGTCCGACTGTTGCTGAGACTCTGATCTCCTTCACGGCTGTTTTTACTGCCACGCTTCCATCCCGGCTGCCTCCTCTTCTCTGCTCTCTGTGGGATGATGCGCTGTTAATGCTGCTAATTAAATTAATGCATTAGGCACTCCGAACACACACACAGTGATTATTCTTAATGGGCTCTGTAATGAAGCCACCTAGAGGAGCAGCCAAGCAGAAAAGATGGTTTGTGTCATCAGAAGAGAGTTCAGTTCGTCCCAAAATGCTGCTCCTGTGTAATCTGGAAATGACCGCTTTAATGACACTCCGAGGCTGGGGGGTGATTATTTTGGATGACAGACAATTAGAGCCGAGAAGAAGAGGAAGCTGATGAAGAGGCTTATTAGGTGAAGTGGTGGGATTTGCATTTTAGTGGTGATGAGGCTTTTCCCAAAAACTGCAGGAGCTGCAGTGAAGAGGAAAAAGCTTCTTTGTTATGACTCTCATGAATTCACTTCCTGTTCTGTTGATCATTAGAGTCATTTAAACGATCTTGTTCCCTCTGGAGGGGGCGGGGCATCAGCTTTTTGAGGCACGTTGTTGGAGTTCATGTGTTTGAGTCTTTTAGTTAGACTGAAGAAAAAAATAAAAAAATCTGCATGCTGTGAGGTTTCTTTCTTTAAATATGTTTACACATTTATTGAGCTTCTCATGCACATCCAGTCATTCTGAAATATGACAGGAACCCCTCAGATCACAAAAGAGCTTTGACGGTTACTCCCAGTCGGCTTTCACTTTTTACAGCTGCTGCCAGATGAAAGCTGGACTTTAAGCTTCACTTGGCTTCCTGATACCCTGTGAGATCCCGGACATGCGTCAGCTGGACACTTTCCAAATACAACCTCAGACTGCAACAAGAAAAACCAGCAGAGTTACTTCATTAACCATTAAATCCCCCCCTTTAAAAAAAAACAAAAAACATCACATTTGTCTCGATTTGCATCAAACTGTGTAAAACCTGAAGGATTTGTAGAGCTGATGTTTTCTGCAGCTGGTAAAGAACTACGAGCCGCTGTCCGCTGAATCAAAAATAGGTGTTTTTACCAGCAGCAGATTTTTTTGATCTTCTGGTTTCACACATTTGTAGGTTTTGAGCTGCTGATGATCTGAATGTGTGCGATGCAGCTTGTTGTTTTAAATGGGAACAAACTGTCCACACATGCAGTCTGACACCATCTGTTCTACTTTCTGTGCTGGTTGTAGCAAACGTGTTTCTCACTCAGACTGAGTAACATACTGTGATGAGTGATGATGATGATGATGATGCGATCTGATTCACAGCTGTCTACATGTCACATTTCACACACCATTTTTGCAGGAATATGTGACCCAGGTGGGTACAGGGTGGAGGTTACAGGAGAAATATCCAATGATGGTAATATCAGCACAGGTAAATAAAAAGATATACATTAACACACTTTTCCAAACATCCTGGTTTTATTTTGGATGCTCGCATTATTTTAATTTGCACACAGGAACTAAATGATTCCACCAAAGCAAACCTACAGTGTAAATCTATCAGCCCCTCATGCTAATAGTTGCTTGTTAGTCTGTTTTGCTGGATAACAGCCTGCAGTTGTCTCACACTCATCTCCTAAGCGATCCCAGCCCGTTCTTCTTTGGAGAACCTTTCAGGTTCCTCCAGATCTGATGATTTTCTCACTTTAGTCTTCTGGAGGTTGTTCTTCACCTCAGCTCTGCTGCTGACTGAGGTTCTTCACATGTCCTTCTCCATGTGTGATTCTTCCCACCTCGATGAGAATCCCAGTTCCAGACGTAAACATGAGCAGTGTCTCTGTGTCCACACAGCTTTAGTTTCATATCATGTTTAACTGGAGTTTAATACTGAGTGTTATCTGGAAGAGAACCCTGTGTTTAACTCAGTTGTCCAGCTCCGAGCATTACAAAGTAAAACGTTGGTCTTTCAGGGGTGAAAAAATTGTTTAGTTATTGTGTCCTTTGTGGATCTGGGAAAATTAGAACAAAAACATTACAAGTATTAATTTTCTTCCTCATCTGCGATCCAGTAACATCTGTGCCCAAACCAGCAAACACCACTTATTAACTAGGAGCTCTACACGTGAGCTGCTCACTGAAATCTGTAAACTGTGTGAAATAAAGTCAGTGTCCTTCTGTCAGACTTAAAGCTGCTTTTTCAGAGCGGACGGACAACCTCCATGTTCTACACGTGTTCGTGTTCATGATAGGTAGCAGTGATCTGACTGAACACGAGCTCAACCTTTCTCCCACCGAGTTTTTCCTTCCAAAGGTTCGGCTGCAGGATCAGAGGCTATTTCCTCTTCCTCCCCCATCCTTCACTCCCTCAGGAGGGCCGCTCCCTGCTCACCTCCCCCTTGCCTCACTCTTTGTGACGAGTCAGCCAAAACCAAATGGAAAACAATTTAGCCGAGTCGTGGCTTCGCCTTTTAGACACCAGAAATGAAATAATAGGCCGAGTGTCGGGGCTCATTGATCCGGAGCTGGCTGTGAATATCAATGACGGAGAGATAAATACACTGCTGCCCAGCTGCACCTCACACACACGCACACACACATGCACGCACGCACACACACGATCCTTCAGCTGCAGGAGAAAGCGCCTTTTATTTAAAGAAACAGCAGCTTCAGTCAGAGCAGATGAAAGATAAACACACCCCTGAGATCTCCGCTCAGCTCACACTCTTCTTCCTCCTCTTCCTCATTTTTCTCTCGGCATTTTGGGATTACAGAGCAGTCAACGTCAGCAGAAAGGTGACACGGACTCTGCGAATGAATCATGGCGCCGCAGGTGAAAATAAGTGGCCGTTTGATGACCCGTTCGTCACATAAAGACGCCAGCAAATCATCAGTGAGTGCAGTTTCAGATTTATTGGCCCGGCTGAAACTAAAATCAGCAAACTGACAACACTGCCGACATTTCAATGGAAATTTAACTGAATGCAAACAGACAGAAGCCATGCAGAGTGATCAGTAGCTCATAATCACTAATTAATTGGATAACTAATGGCAGGTACGGTGCCAAAGTGCCAAAAACATCAAGAGAAAAAAGATTACTCTTTGGATTCAGGAGACAGATGCTCTTCTGCCACTGTCATGTGACAGGCGTGCAGAGCTCAGTCCTCACTGCTTTGTGCTGTCGGGGTTCAAAGGAAGTTGAGTTTGAGTTGATGCTGCAGTGTGTCACTCTGTCATGGCGAGGTCACAAGTCACGTGTCCAGCAGGCGCACACAGGTAAGCTGTGATCCTTTCGAGGTCAGCAGATGAGATCACACAGTGAACCTGTCAAGAGGAAACCTCACTCTGATCCAGCAGGAGGAAGAGGAGGAGGAAAGCCACTCTATGAGTGGCCAGAATAAAATCAAAAGACAAACACTTCTGAAGTTTTCTTAAATCTCATACATAGCACATCGCTTCAGAATCAGTGTGTGCTAATACTGAGGCTAAACCCTGTGATTTAGGGGCGTCTGAGCTGAAGCATCATTGTTCATCACCTCGTTCCCGTGTGAAAGAAAAACCAGAGCAGAGCTTCAGCAGCCTCAGTCAGAAACCTGCTGAGCATCAGTCTGACTGTAGTTTAATGTCTGACGCTGACCCTTATCTTTTAATTATGAGGTGAGCCATGATGATTTTTCTCTATTGATTATAGCTTTAAAATGTTAAAATGTTTTCAGCACAGAGCGAGAAGCTCAGTCAGCTCAGAACAGCAGATCAGTTTATCCTCAAACCACCGCCGCCTGCATGGTCCACTCCGTGTGCAGGAACTACATGTAACTCTGCTTTTGGGAGACATTTTCAAAGTTTGTCGTCAGGCAGGAAGCCGGCGCGAGCCAAGGAGCTGTGAAGTGACACTCTATCTCGAGTCTGGCTGACACTCTGTGGGTTTGTTCGTGGGATTTGTGGGAGAAACGCCGACTGAGCCGTTAAGAATCCGTCAGCAGCGAGCGGCAGAACAAACACAGAGACTTTCTGCTCTGAAGGCTTTACATTAAACTGTCACAGCGCTCCCCTCCACTCCGTCTGTCCAGCACAGAGCTTGCTTTCCTCTGTGTCAACACGCCTCCGCCTGCACGCGGTCATTCTGTCCTCTCAGTGTCTCAGTCTCCTGCTGGAACATTTTCAGGTCCATCACTCAGAGGTCCTGCAGTTTGTGGTCATCACAGAAATGTGCATAAGGCATTTCACTTCCTCTCTCAATCATGGAGTGCATAGTTCACTACTGTGCAGTCAAATGGATTTTACTGTCACTTTATGGGTTAAATCACAGCCTTGTGGGTCCTGCCCAGGAGCCCAGAGTCAGCGGCAGAGATTTGGTTTGAAACCATCGGGAACTGCAACACCTAAATGAGAAAAGAACCAGAAAAAATGGAAAATGAGCACAAAAAGGTGCAGCACAACCACAAACAGAAGCAGAAGTGGAACAAAGTGGTGCTAGGATGATGACTTTCATGTTTCTTACAGCTTTATTGGTCAAAGGAATCAGAGTGTTACACATGTCTGAAATCATTCCCCTGTAGAATCTATGCGACTGGTTTTCTTGTTTCGTTTCACTCACGTACACCCTGTGATCACATGACCGCTCAGTAATCATGTTTATCTGTAAGAGGATCTGATGAGACAAACAGGATCATCAGGAGATGATTTGAGGTGCGAGTGGAACCACAGCTCAGGCGTAGGTTCATTTTTGTCCTGTGACGAGCGGCGCTGTGGGAAAGGCAGAGAAAAGGATTTAAAAAGGTGAAATTAAATGAAAAAGCCACAGCAGGAGAATACAAATCACAGCACGGAGCAGGATATGAATAAATGCTCCCAAATTTAATTTAACAAGCACAGCAGCTAACAGAGAAGTTCAGATTTAAAGAGGCTGGAGCAGAGCTGCAGGTCTGTGAGTGACTCACCCACACGAAGTCCATCACGTCACCGCTTTCACGGACTGACTGAACCTCGAAGAAGTGTTGAAGTATCTTACTGTGGACCAAAACTAACAGTAGGGCTGCCACAAACGACTATTTTGATAGTCGACTAGTCACCGATTAATTGACTATCAGATCATGATTAGTCACGATCTGACTAATCAGATGCATGATTAGTCAGATCATGCATCTGCATCCATTGGACGTAAAACGTACAGCTTATTGCACCAGCATGCTTCTGCTCTTGCATAACTGTCATTAGCTTACAGCTTGAAGTGTTTAAGGTATGTGCTAACTAAAAGTAAAGAAAAGATGATAGTTTATTAAACTTTTAATGAAATTTGCAGATTGTCTCTGTGGAGTTCAATAAACTCCGCTGTCTGCTCTTTGCTCTCTAAAATATAACAGGACACTGAGTAAATTCTCTACCATCTCACAAATAGATTTACTCAGGGAGAAATAAAACACTGAAAAAAGCCAAATAATAACAAGTTATCTAAGTGACTTATATATCATGTTTAACCTGAGTAGCAAAAGACCGCGGGGGGTTTGAAAACGATGTGCCGGAAGTTTGCTGTTCTCGCTGGCTCTAGTGAGCCTTGACCTCCCGGTCACCTCGTCTCCAAAAACGTTGGAGCACTTTTGCAAATATGTCATGTCTTTATAAATAGAGCAGATATTTGAAGTTTACACAGCTACATTCTCACCTGAAAATATCTTAAAAGTTTATTTTGTGACCCAGAAAGAGTTATATTACAACTGAGTAGTTGCTGCCTCCAAAGGATGCGGTCCCTGAATTTGGACACAATTATGATACCGGAAACTGCTTCTTCTTCTTCTTTGGCGTTTAACGGCACCTGGCATCCTTGTAGATGCGTTGCTGCCATCTTCTGTTTCAGTCTGTTATTACACTCTTAAATCCTACTACTTATTCCTGCGTCTTTCAGGATCTTACAAAGCTTCAAATGACACGTTGACTATTAAATTAGTTGTCAAGGATTTTGATAGTTGACGTAATCGTGACAGCCCTAGTCAGCAGAAGCAAGAGCAAACGGCCCAACCATTGATGGCCAGCAAGGGCAGGTGTTGTTTCACGTTTTCTTCCATTTTTGATCTTTTGCTGAATATTTTTAAGGAGCTTTATCTGCTTTAAAAAGCCAGGCCAGGAAAATCTCTTCATGTTTTACTGTGTTTTATCCTCAGTTACTTTTTATACATAGATATAAAAATATGGATATGTACTGATCAGAATTATAATATTTCTGACTGACTGAGTCAAAAGTGAATCGAATTGATTATAGAAATCATTAATGAGATCCAGCCCTACCCAGACTGCCTCCGTCACCGTGACATCATCATTACAGAGAAACATGATCGGTAGATCGCTCTCCATCCAGCACAGCGCCATGTTACTTATCTGTTGTGTGAGTGGGGGTAGGCATTACGCAGCAGAGACGCAGCACTGCTTTGCCTATGTTGCAAAAACATTTCCCCCTTCAGAACAACTTTTTGTGACTCACCTGTTTAAATCAGATAAAGTTTAAAGGTTCCAGTTGATGCAGACCTAAACTGAGCCCCTCCCACATGACACAAGCTCCTCTCCCCACTTCTGTAAGAGTGCAGCCTGTTAACAGACCAGAAACCTGTATGGTCATGACATAGCAACAGACAAACCCCAGAACACTCTACATGGAGTCTCCACACCAGTGTATGTCCATCTTTTATTTACAGTCTGACTGCTCCACCACAGATGCGCACACAGAATGCTTCATGTCGACATGAAAACTAGACTAGGAAACCTCTTGAGGATGGACTCTGAAGCTGTTTCTGTGCTTCACTGCTCTGAGTGACTCATCGGCTCTCAGCTCAGACGTTTTGCATTTTTATTACGTTCCAGTAGAAATCTGCTCAGGTTTTAGTTCCTTTCTCCACACAGAAAGTACTCCACAACTCCAGACAGGCTACACAGCTGAGCTCACAACAGCAGTAATCTGAAGGTGCTTCATTTCTCATATGCCTTTAACAATGTGCCTCTTTATTCTTATATAAAAAATGGGTATCATCTGCATAACAGTGGAAATACATGCAGGGATGTTGAATATCTGTTTCCTGAAACCTGACTAACCTCGGTCTGTCGGTGTCCTGCCTGTTAACCGGAGTCTGCACTGGGCCTAGACTCCACAGCGTTTTAGCAGACATTACTGGAAGTTAGCCGATCATCTCATTAGTGATAACTTCTGCTGCTAAAAGGTGCTTTTCTTCTGTGGTCCTCACACAGATGGAGCTGCTCATAAAAGCCAAAGAACAGATCAGAATGGAATGTTTGATTATCTTTGATTGGTGGATTTGCTGTCTGATCATGTGAATCGCTCGGCCTTTGGTTGATTAGAAGCAAAAAAAGTGAGAAAAGTGCTGTCAGAAAAAACAGCAGCAGAAGAAGAAGAGGAGGAGCAGTGCACTGATAAGGTGAAGAAGAAGAAACTTTGTGCCGAACAACAGAAAGTGGCTGCTCTGTTGCCTACAGAAACACAAACAGGCGTTGAAGATATCTGTTATCAGACTTAACAAGCTCAGGGCTGCTGGCTGGCCATCTCCACGGCAACCATTTTACCTGCGGCCTCAGCCTCGCTCTCTGTGTTCAGAGCAGCTCTAAGACTTACGCTTTTTCATTCTTTTGGTTATCTCCTCGTCTAGTGCAGCTCGTTTCCACCTTCATCATCATCCTGATAGAGCAGCTTGTCTTCCTCCGGCTCCGGGTTTTTCATTCTTACTCAGACATTTAACTGCATGGGTCAACACAGGGAACCAAACCTGAACTAAACCCTCAACCACACACCTTCACGCAGCTTCAACGGTCTGGAGCAGGAGTTAAAATCAAGTGTGCTTCCTCTTTGTCTTAACAGTGTGAGGGTCATTCAAAAGAGTAACACACACACACACACACACACACACACACACTCTCTCACACATGCAGAAACATAGACACACACTCAGTTTCTAAAGTGTGTCCTGACCTCCCACAAACACACTGAACTCGTTGGTAAGAAGAAAGCAAGCAGCGATGTGCTGCACAACAGGACAGAAATAATGGAGGTGCAGAGTAAAACACATATTTATGAGCTGATTTACAGCGTTAATGTGTTTCCTGCGTCTGTGACGAGGGTGGTAATGGATTTACATTTGTGTTTGTGTGTCAGGGGAGTTTGACTTCTAATGAGAAAAACATCATAAAGAAGCGAGAACAGACTGTTTCTGTTCTCCGCCATCAATCAAACACAGAGTTTGTCCTCAAACGGCCCATTTATGGAGCTTTATTGAGTTTTATTGAGATGTTCAGACCTCTGGGAGGAACTGAAGCTGTTTTTAATCTCAGAAAGGCAAACAAAGAAACGCTTGGTGGATTTAACTTTGTAACGGTAAGACTGTTCTGTGCTGATGAATCAAAGAGTTGGTGCCTGAAGTTATAAACAACCACACACGTTTCAAATGTCACATCGAGAAAACCACAGACTGTATATGAAAAATGGACCTAGCCACTGTCATGTCACTCAGCGGTTTTTGGACTTTAGAAGTAGCAGCGTTGGTGATAATCAGTAGCATCCAATCATAATCCTCAAATTTCACTCATCAAAACTGGAGCTCAGATTACTTGGACGGTCTGTTAGTACAGTAACCTCACATCAGCCATATTTTTGGTCACATGATGTCATTAAAAATGCTCTCAATGCTCCAACAGCACAAACACTTCAGGGACTCCAATTAGCTAAGGTGAACAGACAGCTAGCAGCTACAGCCGCCTGTGTCACCATCCACCTGTCAGTCAAAGAGGCTATGCCCCTAATAATGCAAATTCTAAGCCTTATTACAATTTAAATAGGTGAGTTATAAAACATCATCCCCTTGGACAGTTGTTATATTTGTCTCTGACTCTTGATATTAACCCCAGATAAACTGTTACACTCTCCTTCTCTTGTATATAAGACTGCGTCATCTGCATATAGAGAAATTGTTCTTCTCCTCATTCCTCTCTTTTACTTCCTGTCATCTTTATTCTTTAACAGAAATTTAATACAGTTGGGAAAGTTTTCCATAGAGTCCAGAAAAGTTTGTGTGTCAGGCTGTAAACATGTTTATTTCTGCCGTAAAGTTTTAACATGGGAGACTGTGGGGACTCACTGACTGCTGGAGCCTCTGGTGGATTCTAAAGGAACTGCAGCTTTTAACAAGTTGATCTGCAAACTATTTTAGGAAACATTTAGTTAGAAATCCATTGGGAGAAAACAAATAATTCTTTGTTTCAGATAAAAGTTGATGGAAACATTCAGCGCAGAGAATGGCTGTGCTGATATAATGTTCAGTCTGCCCCTCAGGCCGATTACTTATTAATGCTCAGTCGGTCCACGTGGCACCACTGCTGATGGAATTACAAACACATGAATATGAGGAAGAACAGCAGGACACTAAACATTCCCATCAGTAAATTATTAAGGAGCCCAAAGCGTTTGAAAACCCAGAGTAGACTGGTCACTTCGTTTGGAGCCAAACAGAAAATTAAAGGAGCTGACAGCAGCTTTGTGGTCATGTTTACCTCCTCCAGTTTCATCACAATAGAACCCAAAATAGAAGTGCCACTGTTGTTTCTACTGCTGCCACACACACAGTGTTCAAAGACAACAATACAAACAATGTGCAGTGATTCACAGCAGGAGTGCATGACTTCATGCCTGAGAAGAAAACAGGGACACGAGCGAGAGTACCTTCTCAGGTACCACAAGCATGGCAGGCAGGTGAATGTGCTGATCACGATCAACTGAGACGAAATCCAGCATGACTTCATGTTTGAGGTCAGGTGATTCGGTCTTGTTATGTAACGGCCCTGTAACCCTAGAAATGGCGTCCTTCAGTGGACTTGGCCTCTGTTTGCATAGACTCAAACGTATCTCTGTTAGAGTGAAACACGTAGCATTGCGAAGAGTTTCAGTGAAAGGAAAGTGACTCAGAGAAAATCCAGCTGTCAAACATCTGGCCCGTCACAGCGCGGCCGTCTGCTGCGGCTCTACTTCTATTTTTAGGTTTTTAATTTTTTCTTCTTCTGCAGTCGGGCTGGAGTCTCAATAAAAACAAGATTACGCTCGCTCATTTCCACCGAGAGCAGCAACAGATGATGCAGGCGCCGAGGTCGTGGCAAGAGGACTGTGTTTACCGCCAATCAGCGTGTGTGTGCGTGCGTGTGCGCATGTGTGTGCGTGTCTATGTGTGTACATATGTGTCTGTGTGTGCACGTGTGTGTGCGTGCGTGTGTTTGTGTCAGTGTGAGTGTGTCAGCGTGTCTGTGTGTGTGTGTGTGACTGTGTGTGTGCACGTGTGCGTGCGTGCATGCGTGTGTTTGTGTCAGTGTGAGTGTGTCAGTGTGTGTGTGTGTGTTGCAGTCAGTAAGAAGAAAAGAAGAAGCTTCAGCAGCAGCTGCTTTTGTATTTTTAGCCTCATTCAGACTCTGGCGCCTTTTCAGATAAACATCACACACACACACACACACACACACACACACACACACACACACACACACACACACACACACACACACACACACACACAATGCAGCAGGGTGTATTTTTAGTATAATGAAGGCTTGAGTTCATGAGTTCGCCTGTTTCAAGTACCTGTGGGGTCAGAAGTCACACAGCTCTGACCGCATAGATCTTATCATCAAGGTGGCATTTCTTCTGCCATCTCTGAAGTGCCTGTGAGCAGGTCTTTAGAAGCTGGTATAGAGATCAATGGGACATAATAACTGAACATCTTATCAAGGTTTAAAAATCTGCTGCACGCCCTCACAGCTTCATGATGTTACTGCTTCATTACTGAAGCCTGAGCGTAGCTGTGATCAGGCTGGGCTCCAGAGAAAACAGCGATCAGTACACTTCCCTCCATCTTTACTGCAATAACGAGCAAATACACGCATGAGAAAAAAGAGGATTCAAACTAAAGTGAAGCATTTGAAGACAGTTTTGGATGCTGAGTGGCAGATTTCTTATCTTGTGTCTCTGCTCTGGGAAAATGATCTCCGATCCATCTTTACTTTATTCATCCTCATCATAAACACAACATACAAGGGTCAGCCTCGGGTCATTCAGGTCACGCCACCAAAAAGGACAAAGGAAAAGAAATCAAAACATGTAGCAACGAGTCATTCATGTCCAAATACAATTTCTACATCAAGTTTTGAGGGTTTACACTTTGCAGTAATGTCTTTAAACAGCTTCTCCTGCTTATTTTCATTTAGTCTCAATCCATAATGTGGAGGCTGGTGTTTCTGTCTTTGAACTTTAAATAACTCAAATAATTAACGTCTGACATCATAAAGGAACACAGTTAAGCCCCCTACCCCAGATACAATGACCTGAACAACACCAGCTATCTTCCCTGCTTTGATATTCTATAATTCATACACAGGCTTCTGTTAAACATGTCACAGTTAAAGGATTTCAGATCAGTCAGCTGACTCGCCGAGCCTCACACCAAAACACCTTCAGTTCAAACAGAAGGAAGTGAAGTGAGTACTGAGCTAAGCATGAAATGAAATACTTCAGGTGTTAAAACCACAAACTGATTTTATCCTGAGTCTGAATCAAAGAAGGCAGAGGCGGAGGACCAACAGGTGGAGTAAACCTGGAGCTAGTTGTCTGGTTGGTGTTTGGGCTCTGAGGCAGGTTCATGTCTTCATATGTAGCTCAACATGCTGGAGAACTTTCACTGAGAGCCATGTGTTAGAGCTGGACTCGGTTATTTTCTCTGCGGAGGTGAAGACTGAATCTGAGGATGGAGAGGAGGCTGCAGGAAAACAGCTGAAGGTGTGGAAATTTCAAGCTGTAAATTTATGCATCTCTGCATATGCAGCGAATAATAACAGCCGACTGTGTTTCCTTCGTGCGGCAGGAGGAAACAAACTCCAGCTCAGGAGCTTCACAGCAGTCCACACGAGGCTGGGAGCTCTGCTCCTGCATTTGCTCCTGCTGTGGCTCACTGTTGATTTTTCCTCCTGATTAATTCAGACCTTCAACCTCATCATCCATCAGTGTTAACAGGTCATTATATCACTCCGACAGCTGTGTGTGTGTGTGTGTGTGTGTGTGTGTGTGTGTGTATATAATCCATTTGGCCTGGAGGGTAATTACAGCAGCAGGTGTGGATCTAAGAGGAGAGGCTCACCTTGTTTCTGCATAATACCAGGACACACACACACACACACACACACGCACGCACGCACACACGCACGCACACACACACACACACACACGCACACACACACAAGCAATTGCAGGAGGCTCTAAATTCCAGACTCCGTGTGTTTGGTTAGCCCATGTAGACAACAGCCCGGTCCTGCTGCCAGTCTTCAGATCCGCCTGCCTACTTCGAGTGGGAGTAAGCATTCGGAGGCGTTGGGTGGGGGAGAGGGATGAGTGCGTGTCTGTGTCAGTGTACATGAGAGATGCGTGTGTGTGTGTGTGTGTGTGTGTATCCTGTGTTCAACTTAAGAGAGAGTGTCCTTTCACCAGGTTAGGTAGGTAGATCTCGTTCAATGCCCTCCATCGAGAGTGTTGCCAGGCACGCGATGTAACCAACAATCTCATATCCGGCAGCAAACGTCTGCAGGACGTTAGGCTGTTTTGGTGTTATTCAAGAAGATTCTAGACACTTTCAGTGGTTTGTAGTATTGACTGATGAAGATCTTGGTGTTCTTTTACAGGAAGTCTTTGTGGTCCTGGAGCAGATTCTTGTGATTTTGACGGTAGGTCTGTTGGTCTGTTGGTCTTCAGACTTTCTGGAGTCCTGAAGGGTTTTTTGTAGCCAGTGTGGACATTCAGAGAATCACTCCATGTTGTTATAATCATTCAGTTAGCTTTACGTCTAACTGACGTCACTGAAGAGGAAATGTAAACACACAACAAACTGCTTTAAACTGGAAGAGAGCAGTTAGTCCAAGGGTAAGGAGAGAGGAAGCAGGAAGTGTGCGGTGTTGATGAAGAAAGCATGGCGCCTCCTCATGTTCCCTCCTTGAGTTGAGCAGTAAGCGGCAGAAGTAAGCGGCAGAAACAGCACCCATCACTGACTTGGGGTTCGGTAATGATGCAATCAGCTCAGAGGAACTGATTGGAGCAGTAGTGTTGATCAAACAGCTTAGCAGAAGCGTCTCTGCACAGTTTCATGTTTATTCATGCAGCTGCTGTTTGTTCTGAGCGGGCGGGTGATGGACGGCGTGCTAACCGTCGCCGCCTGTTTTCAATTGTTTCTCTGGGCTTTGTATCGACCGCTCTCGTGTAACCCACCAATCTGTTTCATGTGCCGCAGCAGCCACTGTTTGTTTCTACAGCAACAAGAAAGGAGCGTGGGTTCGAACCCCACAGTGATGCTCAGCCTGCAGTTTTTACTTCATTAATAAATTGAATAAGAGATGACAACTTGGAGCTCACTGCTAATACATTTAGAGTTAAAGTCGGCATGACAGCCACTGTTCTACACATCAGGAAGGCGACCTCAGTTCTCCTTCTAAACCTCCTCACAGTCAGTCATGGACTCTGACATGTCACACTCAAAAACAAAATTATTTAAGATTCATTTTGCAGAGATTCTTTGTGACTAAATCTGAGCCACCTTATTTGGTCTGTATTTGTTCTTGGATTGCATGAGTCATTAAAAATCTGTCTTTCAAACGACGGCTGGCAGAGACAGCAGCATAAATGTTCCTGTGACACACAGTAACAGAAACACAAATAAAACCCCCAAATAAGCTGAACAATGATTCAAGTGGGAAAAAAAACTAGTTCAGGTGAAAACAAAAACATCTAAAAAATCATAACTTGCCGGTCTTTCAAAACATCTCGATGAAATGAGAAAAATAAAAGCAAAAACACGAAGAACTACGTCCTCCTCTTGGACGTCGTGAGACGAATGCCTCAGTGGTTTGTAGCAGATGTAGCCATTTGGACTCAGAATCTGTAATGTGGTTCTTGGTCATTTTGGGTGTTTAGGTGGTGCTGTTGTTGCTGTCACTGATGAGGGTGTAGGTGTTTTAAAGAAGGGGACCCTTTCTAGAGATTCTAGAGGTCCCGATGAGGTTAACAAGGTTGTTTTTGAAGAGGTCCTATCGATGTAACTGGCAGTTCTGGTGATCTTTTGAAGTTCGAGTGTGTATTTATGAGTTTCCTGGAAATTCTAGTGGTCCAGGAGAGGTTTATGCTCATTGTAAGCATGACATTGGAAAATTCACGTGATCCCAAAGTGGAGTTTCGTCAAGGCGAATGTTCTGGATACCTTTTATGGTTTTTATGATTGACAAGGAGATTGAAGTTTGTGATCTTTCAGAGACGTTAGTGGTCCTGAGGGGGTTTATGAGGTTCTTTGAAATCTTTCAGAGATTTATTAGGTTTTAAAATCTTTAGGAGATGCAGATGATCCTGAAGTGGATTTTGTGACCAGGTTGTTGGGTTTAATCTAAACACAAACCCCGCTAGAACTACCATGACCTTTGAACTGTGCTGAATCAAGACTCGAAGCAAAAGCTTTTGTCTTTTCATGGGACCCACGCGGAGAGCTGGTCAGCCTTCACCACACCAACTCTGACATAACTTTCCCGCGCGACAGTCCTTCTCTATTAGTCAGCGAGGGGGTTCAGAGAAGGACTGTGGTGGGGGTGTCAGTTTTATATAGATTTATGTGGTTTCTGTGGTTCTTTAGGGCAGAGAACACTAGAGAACATTTCTATGAACTTACAGCCATGTTTGTTCATTTGGAGAAAGTATAAGGAATTCAACTAAAGCAAAAACACAAATAATAATAATAAACACAATAAACACATAAGTTTTTATTTTCTCTTCAATGTTTGTCCGTGAATTCTTAGCTCATCTCTCAGGTTTATTTGTATTTTCTTCCACTGATCTGAACCCGAAGGACCTGAAGGTGTTCAGTTCACTTCCTGTTAAAGTGGCGCTGCTGGCGTGCAGTCGGACTTGCTATGACTCTCTGCAGTGCTACACATCTGTCTGCCAGACGCCGGCTGAGATGAGTCGACGTTATCTGGCAGGGAGGTGTTATTTCTCCTCATCAGGCCAGCAGCTCTGACATTCACCTTGGAGAGAACATTATCACGGAGATAAAGATGCGAGGTGTGGCCCCGCCCCCTCGCCGACAGAGCTGGCAGGAGAGTGAAATAGAGAAATGATACAACAAGAGACAGGCAGCGAGGAGAGAGGGAATCACCGATTAATAAAGGTGTAGTTGAGGTCTTATAATGGTGAGGATTCTTTGTTTTCAGTCTTTTCCTGGAGTTTCTCCTGTAATCCTGCAGATAATCCACCTGTAATCTCATCTCACTGTTTTCCAGGTTACTGAAGAAATATTTCCATTGTCAGCGTGTTGCATGTTTCCAGCTTCACGCTTACTGGTTGCTGTCTCGTTGCTGGTTGCTGTGAGTATTTCCGGTCTGTTTGCTGATTGTTGAGTTTCTTCATACATGTGCAATTGTTGGATGTGTGTTTTGTTGCCATGGGTGACGGCAGGTGGCTTTGTCCTGCAGCCTCACAGCTGACTTATAGTGTTGGATCATAATCTCTCTCCCTGGCTGTGTAAAACCAGGTGTCACATGTTCGGTGTTGTTGCACCTGTTGGCGAGTGTGCATAGAGCAGCCGAGCGTGAACTGTAAATGTGTCAGCGTGGCGGCCAGATGGTGCTGGTTGGAGATCACCACCAAGGTGATCTGTGAGCTGCCAGGGCGCTCACCTGACAGCGCCCCAAACCGTCAAACACACAAGTGCTATCAGAGGCCCGCTGACCATCACTGGGACATATGAAACCCCCGACCTGTCAGCCTTTGACCCTCTGAGGACTCGAACTGTCCCCACTGTCCAGAAATGTTTTTGACAACAGCTTCTTGCTTTGAGAGGTTTTGGGTGAGTGTGTTTGTATATTTGACGATTAAAAATAGATGGTAACCTCACAGCAGAAGCTAAAATCATAAATGATTAAATCATAAAAAAAACCCTGATGGCCTTTTCCCACTGAGCTCACTCAGCACATAGAAACCAACATAAAGATCAAACAAAGCTGCTCAAGGCTTCTTTAGAAATGCTCCTCATTTTATAGTTTGATAGGAAAGTTGTTGTCATGGTCCTGGGTTGGGTACCCAGCGTTTTAAGTTGTTGCCATTTTTGTGTATTGTCTCAGGTCCCTTGCCCTCATGTTTCCTCATGTTTCCTGTTTTACTTTGAAGGTCTTGTCTTATGTCAATGTTTCTAGTCTTGCTTCCCATGTCTCGTTAGTCCTGATTTGTCCCTGCTGTGTTCACGCCTGTTTCCCATCCCTCTCGTTATCCTCTGGGTATTTAAGTCTGTGGTTGTCATTACGTTTTTGTCAGGTCGTCTGTTATCTAGGTTCCGTCTCCCTCGCCATGTTTCCTCGTCCAGGTTTTGTTATATTCAAGTTTTGTTCTTTGTGTTAATGTTTAGCCTTTAGCTTTTCCCAGTTTAGTTTAGTTAGCTTTTGTTGTGTGCATTTTTTCGCTGTTATTTTGTACCCCTTGGTTATCAGTCATTAAACGGCTCGCCTTTTGTTTAAGTCTTGTCCACGTTCCCTTTTTGTCTGCATTTTTGGGTCCACCTCCTCACCACACGGTCTGCACCCGCCAGACCGTGACAGTTGTTCCATATCTCAGTACTCAAGTACACAAGTCTGTACTCGCCTTTTTGCTAGTTCATACTCTAAGTTCACACAGGAGTCCAGACTTCCCAAGAACGTGAGAAAGCAGCCTGATCATTCTACAATTGGAACGGACGTGTACTTGATGACATCTCTGCTCCAGAGTTTTTACTGCCATCCCTCCTTAATTTAACTGTGATTAATATTTGCAATGGAAATTACACATGACATGAAAAAAAAATTACACATGATGTAGCAGATTTCTTTAAGAAGAAAAGACAATTTAAAAGTATTTTAAAAACTTTGGCAAAATTTGAGGAACTCCAACCTGCATGTTTGTGTCAGTTTTTTTGAGAAATCATTTTTAAGGACAGATCTTCACTTGTGTCGTCTCTGTGAATGTGCAGAAGTCCTCACAGAGACAGTGCTGCCTCCACTCTCTCTCACACACAGCAACACTGAATATTAATCACATGACCTCCTGCACCGAGTCATTAACACCTGCGTGGACACCTGAACGCTGACAGGTGGCAGCTCTGAGTCTGTCTTATCTTTAGAACAAACATTGATGTGTGTGTTTGTTTCCAGCTGCCTTTGTGTTCACATTGTGCAGGTTTGTATGTTGAACTGGACTCTTTTCATTGGAATTTGTTCCATATTTAGATCCTTTTAACATCTGGGCATCATGCAGCTGTGCAGCTCTGACCCTGCAGACAGATACTGCTGTTACGAGGTCATGTACCACTGAGTGCTGCCATCACAGAGGACTCGATTCTCCTTCACCCTGATAATCTGATATCATGAACATGTAGTGACCCACCACTCACCAACATCCAGGTTTACTGGACAAGTTTGTACTGAATGGATCAATTATCTGATTGGAAATATTTACCCATAAATCACAGCTTCTATAATGACTCTATACTGCTCATGAGCTCATCTCTTACCAAAACTAAAACTGTTGCATGCAATTCCTAATAATTAATGACAGCAAGAAATTAAATATAATTTCAACTATGATATTGATATGCAAATATAATACATGCATATTTAGTTAAGCTATGAAGCCACGTGGCACAAACATTTTTTTTAAATGTTGTTGTTGAGACAGAAAACAGGGAAACAAAGAAAAAGAGAGTTTGTTGCGCCACAAAGAGCCGAGATAAGACTAATCTGAGCCGCAGAGTTTGTTTCCTGTGGTCCTGTAATAACTCCACTCTGATTCCTGTTTTTGTGTTCCTGCTTTATTTCCCCTGCTTCCGCAGTAAAAATCAGGTCGACGGCATGAAAACATTCATTTATCTGCAGATTCACACGTGAACACAGAAAGAGCAGAAGAAACGAGGCTTCTGCTTTCACCCTGCTCTCAAATTATTATCTGAGTCTCTGATGTCAGCGGAGTTTTGATGAGCACCCTGACTTCATCGCCTCCAATATTTTTACATCCCACAAACTAAGAGAACAAAAGAGGCACGGAGAGGAGAAGGAGGAGCTCCTTTATTCTCAGCTCTTAGGATTTAAAAAAACAAAAGCATGGAGGAAATGAAACGGGACGTGAAACGACAGAAATGACTTCACTGCGTGACACAGACTTAATAAAAACAAGAAAACTGTGCATGAAATATTAACAATGCTTAAAACAAATGACAGCAGTCAGAATTGATAGCATTATCCTGAAAGCTGCATCGTCATCACATCACATAATTTCATTACATGCTAAACATGTAACATTTTCAGAGGAAAATCACTCCAAACAAAGCTGCTGCTCACAGTCCTCAAACACAAAGTGAGGTTTGGGGATGAAGACTTCAAGAAAACTGTGAAACTGTCACTCATCCAGGACATGGTGGGCAAAAGTGTTTGAGCTGAAGGCGACTAAATTCTGTAATTTCATCAAGGTATACCATTGCTCATCAGAGAGGCTTCTTCAGGTCATGTGACCCTACTCACCTACATGATTGCAGGAACAGCCTCACTTATGGGTCGATACCCGGGAATCTTCACCAGCTTTCTGAGTGAACCTGCAGAGAAGTGCAGTTACCTTCAAGTCAAGCACTTCAGAGTAGATGCTGTTTGTTTGTCGTCACTGACGTCACGCTGACGCTCAGTTTGGTTGTGTTCTTCACTTACCTCTAGCTTCACCTGCTTCCCCGGAAGTTTTGTGCTTTTTAGGATAGATGTGGATGAATTCAGTTTCATGTCGTTTGCTGTTTTCACTTTTAACTTTCAATGGAAGCTTTTTCTGAGTTCACCTTAACTGTGACAGCTTGTTCCGAGCCAATCAGGGTCCAGTGTGAAGTTTGAAGGAGGAGACAGGAAACACGGTGAGAGTTATTATTGTCTGGATATTTTTATTGCTTAAACCCGTCTGAAGTGTTTTATTATCTAAACTTAGCAGTAGGTCAGATTCTGAGGTTATTTTAGAAATCTGTCAAAGCGTCTGATGTCGTCTGAGTGTTTCTGGATCCTCGGGGACCAGAACTGTTTCGTCTGTGATGAGTCTTATGACGTGGACCTGAAGCAGGGCGGGGTAGATTATTGGTGTTTTTGATCACATGACCGGAACAGCTTTTATTCAGAAAATCACTGAATGTATCTGATGGCTGATGACAAAATCAAAACTATAAATCTTTATCGTGGAGATCAGCTTAGACCTGCCTGTGCGGCACCTCCAGCTCTGACCTTTAACCCTCATCAATGTGAAAACAAATTGTCCTCGAGGCGGATTTAATGTTCGATAACCTCGGCAGACTTTCCGACAGCAGTCAGCAGAGTCTGGGTGGAGCGGGACTTAAAGGATTGAGAGGAGGAGGAGATGGAGGAGGAGGAAGGATCAAAGGTTTCACATTTGAGCTGAAGCACAGACAGAGGCAGGAAAAAAGATTAAAAAACGCTCCTCAACTCCTTGATCAGCTTTTAGTTTCTGCTTCCACGTCTTCATCTGACTGACTCTGGCTGAAAATGCTTTCACCGTGTAAACCTGCTGGCCGCCCGATCTCATGCAATCCCACAGCAGGACGCCACCGCCGTGCACAGATGGTGCCGATTTAAAGAAGGTGTGTAAAACACCATCACAGGACTCGTTCTTACTCATTAGCCTGAAATTAAATTGATGTTTTCTCCATTTAGTCTCAGAAGAAACACGAGTCCGCTGAGCTGTGAACGCTGAGACTTCATCAGATCATTACATCCAGTTTAAAGGAAGCAGAGCTGCAGCCGTGACACGGACCTGCTGCGAGGGTTTAATATGCACTGAATGAAGTCCAGAATAATGAAACACGACGAAGGTCACAGCTGGATTCAGTCCTCAACGCTTTTCATTAATCACGTTCATTTAAAAACACTCAGACAGAGGAGCTGTGTGAGTACTGCTCACATCCACTCTAACACAAATATGTAATCAAATCAAATTTTTTCAGAGTTGGTTTCTTATTGCAGAAGGTCACAGAAACACAGAGAGTTCAGTCCTACGAGTAGAAAACAGATCAGATCACCGTGACCGTAATCACAAAACAGCATAGATTATGAGCAGTGTGCAAAAATCAAGTCAAGCACAGGAAAAGTCCTCCTCAAAGAAGCTGAGAGAAAATCCAAATGAAGGAACCATGTCCCAGGATTTAAACTAATGATCAGGGGTTAAAAAAAATCCCTTTTCAATTTTTTTCTCTTATGTTTTATTTGAGAAAAAAACCCCACAAATACACACCCAGTAATCCTTCTATAACCAGCACACAGTCTCCTTTTTCCAGCAGACAGACAGAGGCTCTATGTGGGCTCCGGGTCTACATCGCTGCACGTGCCATTCAGAAAACAAGAGAAAATGACCACGCTTTATAATAACCATCTCATCTAAACCACAAGCTCATTGAATGTTACGTAAAAGTGATATTCAATGATCTATAAATTGGTCTAAATGCAGTTTGAGGGGCTGGAAACGTCCTGATTTACTCTTTAGTTTTAAAGCTGATGAGCTGATGCTGACACCTGATTCATTATCTCACCCTGAGAATGACTCGTATGAAAGTCATTACCATAAAACATAACACACTCCTAATATCATCAGAATGGAACCGTTATCAGCTATGATCCAGTATTACTACATCTTATTAATAAAATATTTTTTAACAAGGGTAGAAATTATGAGAATTTTAGGCAGAAATATAATTTTAATCACCGTCAGGAGCAAAATGACTATGAATTAAAGGTCATTTAACATCTGTTTACATTACTCAGAGTGGTTATTACAGAATTACAGCAAAACCTTGTTTTTAATCCTGATTATGTCAAAACAGAAACAAAGACATAATTAATCTCACAGCCCCAAACTTTAGAAAACACAAGAAGAACAAAAACGCTCACAGACTTTTTAATGGAGCTGGAACAGATGTTCAATACGAGAGCAAACCGGCGCTCACCAAACAGAGGTTTAGGTTAGCAGCTGTCTATTTTACAGCCTCTCTGATGACTTCCTGTAAAAAATATGTGATAAATAAACCTGAGCGTGAGGAAGATGAGGCTTTGACTGTGAGGCCAATCTATTGATTACCTCTGCGAACTGATCGTTTGTGAGATTAATGAATCCACTGTGGGTCATGGGACCCGGGTGGGCATCACCCACACTAACACTTTCCCCCTTCGATCAGAGCTCGGTGATCGGTTTCGTCCTGCAGGTAGAGACAAGGGGATTGATCATTTCTTCCAGTTTTATTGATGTGTTCACTGAAAGGCTGAAAAAACACAGCAGCAGCTGCACGCTTTCTGTCAGCGTGATCAGCTTCCACTGAATTATTGATCCTTTCTCAGGGACGCAGCAACAGTCAGGATTTTTCTGTTTGCTCATAGAGTTTCTATCATGTGCAGCTGCTGGTCCACACAAAGAAACCAGCTTTATAAAAGCAGAATGAGCTGTTCCAGCTCTTCACCTCCACACTGAGTCACAGATGTTTGTGGGTCTGTGAGCACTTATTGTCACAATAAGCACTCCTTTAATCTGACTTCATGCTGTGAGAGTGTGGCTGAAGGTAATCCTGGTTCATGTCGTGTAAAAAAGGTTTAGAGCATGCTGGTCAACGTCTTTAATTAAAACGTTGAAAATGATGTCTGCTGCTCTGCGACGTCTCAGTCTGTGCGACTGATCTAAACGGGCTGAGGCCTGTGGTCGCCACGGGGAAATGTGTGGTTGGAGAGCGGTTGCCGAAGGTTGCTGGCAATCATTAGGGGCAACTGTTTTCCCAAAGCTGCACTAAAACCTCCGTGTAATTGCTTTGGTCGCCAGTATGTCGCATGAAAATGCTGTCACTGCAAGTGTTCGCTTTCAGAGTAAAACTTTTGCCGTATCACTGCAGTCAGCACGCTACAAAGGGCACTGCTCCTGACTTTGGAAACAGCGGTCTCCGGTTCAAGTTGGACTTGTTCATGCTTCACTTGCACTCAGTGAGTGCAGCCACCTGCTAATGACCAAAATCACAGGGAGGTTTGTGGTGCAGTGACTGGGAAAGGGCGCCGTGTGCGTCTGACGGGCCTCCTGGCTTTGCTCAGAGACACTGATGGAGCCTAAATGAGTTCAGCCACATGTGGTTTACATTTTTTAACAAGCAGCTGAAGATCAGCTCACTGTAAAAGAAGATACCCCGACCTCTCATGTGCTGCAGTCGCCCTGAGTTCCCCGCCCTCTCTGCCTTGCCTCAGTCGGACCTCCTGGCTTCGGTTCTGTGAAAAACTTCTGGAGTTATTCGCTGAGGGGATCCAAACTTTAACTGACTGAGCACAAAGAGTTTGAGTGCATGAATAAATCATTGTGCAGAGCATTAAAGTTTGCAGGTGCTTTTACAGAAACTTTTCAAAAACACACAGAAACTTCTTGTTGTGTTCGAAGTGGAGAAGAATTCCAGCCGGCGGCTCATTTTTAAAATCAATTATGTCTGCTGTGATGCTGCAACATGTGTTTCATGTTCTTCACGTTACGCTGCAGTCGATACAAACGTCTGCTGAGATAATGAGAGATAAACTTTTACTGTAGTGCTCTTTGAGAGGAGCTCGGCTCGCCTCGCAGCTGCATGAAAAATACAACAAAAGAGGCAGAAATGCAGAAATATTAGACACAGATCAAATCCACACCTCAGAGCGCTCAGAGTTTTCCCTCCAACCTGAAATAGGTTACGCATCATTGGTCGACGGTGACTCAGGGTCAGTGTTCCAGTTTCTCTGATGGTCATGCAAAGAAAAGCTCACCTTCTGAAGTCATCAGCGTGAGTGCAGACAGATGTTCACGCGTCACAGCTTTAAAACCTCAAAGTCGGTTTTAGCTGAACGCGCTCTTCATGACTGGATGCATACCCACCGCCAGGTGGGTATGCATCCAGACCATCCAGACCATCCAGACCATCCAGACCATCCAGACCATCCAGACCATCCAGACCATCCAGACCTCCGGACCTTTTTTACAATAAAAAAGGTCCGTCTCTCTCTGAAGTCACAGTTTCTGTCAGTTAGAGTTTCTGTGTGGGAGCAAAGAGACTTCAGTGTTTACAGCATTTTCTATGTAGAGATAAAACCCGAGAACACAGACACCTTGCAGAGGGCTCAGGCTATATAATAAACTGTGTGTGTGTGTGTGTGTGTGTGTGTGTGTGTGTGTGTGTGTGTTCATATAGTGACTAAATCTGTTATTTTTCAGTCTCGTCTTTGATGAAGCTTTAACTGAGTTGTTATAAAGGGGAGACCTTTCATAACAACAGAGACCAGGACTAGTGTTGGTTTTGGCCCACTCTTACGCTGTGTGTGGATTTTGGATGATGAGAGGCGTCCTGATGTTACGGAGTACAAACCTTTACAGGTAAATTTAAGGCACACTCACTCGAACTTTAGATCTGTCCAGCAGTTACAGACCAAACCACACGTACATGGAGGATGGCGAACAAAACCACATTACAACTTAGATTTGAAAAATATTAGTAATATAATATAGTAATAATAATAGTACTTCAGGTGAACATTATATATATTGAGGGGGTTCATAACAGGTATGCTGTGACAGGCAGCAGAGTGCAGGACACGGCACACACTGATGAAAGGAGAGCCTTTTATGTACTGATGGAGTCCAAGGGCAGGAATAACACAACCCATTAACGGAGAACAGGACACACACACACACACACACACACACACACACACACACACACACACACACACACACACACACACACACACAATCAGGAGGCACATGAGGTGGAAGTAAAATGAAACTATGAAGGGAAACAAAGAAGACAAAGAGAGACAACAAACTCCACACAAACCAAACACCTGTACAAAGTTGAATTTGTTTTGAGATACAAAATGTCAAAAACAAAACTGAAAGAACAGCCTGAGGGATCTGATAATAACTGAAACACATGAAATCAATTATAAATAACACAAAGGAACCTAGAAGTGGAGCAGAACCAGAATCAGGGACCAAAAGCCCCAGGTCTGGGGATCCAGAGCCGGGACTATGTGCGGAGCTTTCTGTGAAGTGTTTGTTGGAAAGTGTTTTTAACCCCACTCAGTCTGAGGGAAATATGACTGGAGTGATGAGAGACTGAGCGCCGGATGTTTTTTATGTGTTCGAGCTTCTCGGAGCCTAGACCGTCGCGCTAAATGAGTGTCATCCTTTGGGTGTGTGTGTGTCTCTGCTGTCTGACAGCAGCTAAACAAACAGCGTTCAGCTCCACACACACCAACAACCTGTTTCATCTGCTGTCACAGCTCAAATGTTTGCTCACCGCCACAGCTCTGGAGCGCAGGGAGACTGCTCGGTGGCTCCCCTTTGTTTTCCTTCTTCGCTGCTTTCTGAGGAGGCACAAAAAGGGGTGTTTCAGTGCGAGTGCAGGAGCTTCTGAGTGTTGGTTTAATATAAATCCTGTGCCTGCACAGGTGGACTGGACCCTTGTCTCATCAATAGTACTGTAGTGTTAGCTTAGCTTCATCGGCGTCAGACTTCCTCACTCTCTTCTGCTGCTTGTGTTTTCAGGCCCGGAGTGGAGTGTGTGTGTTTGTGTGTGTGTGTGTGTATGTTTGTAGGTATGTGTGTGTGTGTCTAGAAGCTGAATCTGCCTCCACAGAGAGCACAGTGAGATGAAGAGGAGAGATAAATGAAGTGGGTCAGTGAGCTGCAACAGATTGAGATAAAAACCAAACAAACAGGAAAAATGTCCTCGGATTAGTTTAAAGAACACTCGGCCGGTGGCGCTCTGATAATGCTCACACATCCGAGGCTTTAAAACTTATAGCAGTGTTCGCAGCACGCCTCCTTCAGCTGTTAAATACAGCCTTCATTTCAGAGCGGGAACAAAGGAACTCTTTACCTCACGATCAGACCGAGATCTTCGGTCCATCTTCGGTTTATCGCCTCGCCAGTCCCCCCGAGGCTCCTCGTGGCCGCTCAGTCAGTAAATCTACATCAGCGGGAAATTTACCCGGCAATAAATCGACAAGAACAGTTGTAAACCCAACAGGCAGCGCTTCAGGTTGATGTCCACTCAGAGACAGCTGCTCTTATAGTAGCTCGTCATCCTCAGAGGGTCTACAGCCGAATCAGTTCTGATTTTAAACCCTTTCCTCTGCCATTCTGAGGACCTTTTCGTTTAACTATAAACTTTAATTTAGGCTAATTCTCGCCATTTGCTCATTGTATATTACTTTGTAGCTGATGATTGGTTGTTCAAAGGAAGCCTCTGATGTATATACTGCCCACTTATGAGTCAACCAGCAGCGTCCTTTTCCTGCTTTTATTGTGGCTTCAGTGAGTTGAACTCTGTAACCCCCACGCCGTGATACTGTCATTTCTGCATCGTGACTTTTCTCTGTTCACTGCTCGGATGTTGGCTCTTCCTGTGTGGAGGGATCTGTTTTAGCCTGACCCCTGATTTTTTTGGTATACAGCTGCTAACAGCACAGCGGCATGTTGACCAGAAGGATCTTCTTGGGCGAGATGCTGCTGCCTGTGTGAGAGAGTTAACGCTGGAGTTTAGCCTTGAGGTTTTCCAGGATTTTTCCTTTGTTAATGGAGCGGATTTGATTCTCAAACCTAACCAAACATCAAAAGACAAAAGGTGTTTGAAGGCGCACACATTGTGAAACCCACTAAAGCTCATTTGAGAGGCTGAAATGAGATAAAAAAGATTTTGCTAAAGGGTTAGACGGCAGCCTGTGACAGCGATGCCGCTCTTGTACAAATGTGGTGCTTCTGTGATGCCTCTGCAGATTTTATTGCGCTCTGACTGCAGGGAGTCACACGCTGATGAGCAAACCGAACTAAATGAAGTCAAACGGGTAGAAAACCTCCTCGCAGGAGGGGGAAGATGAGGGGGTTTCCAGGGCGACAGCAGCATCCCTCAGGCTCACTGTGATTACCCCGCAATGCAATCAGCCTCCACTTCCTCGGCCCAAATTAGGAAGCAAATGCAATAAAGTATGTAGAACATGAAGAAGAAGACGGAGAGTGTGATTAGAAAGCTGCGGATCTGTTTCCTGCCTGGATCTCTCATTTCTGTGGCTGGAGGAGCCTCGAGACACGGCAATCTGTCGGCACAGCAGAGAAAGCTTTATAGCAGGTTTCTGCTGTCAGAGGCGGATCTGAGGACAGTTTATCAGACACACAGCCCTGTGCTTTTATCTGTTTTTATCTGTTCAAGCACGGAGACAAACAACAGCCTGACACGCGCTTTCACAAAACAAAGTACTTTAGTGTACCTGTAGGACTATAACTGCAGTACCTCTGAAGCGATGCCCGTGTACCCATGACAGGGAATTTATTTTGTGGGTTTGGAGCTTATAGATGCCATTCTCTAACTGCTGCTGACAGGATTGCTGCTTCCACAGTCAATGCTTCTTATACAGCACTTCATAAAAGTGCTTTATACAATGCATCTCATTCACACAAGCATTCATCTGACTCAGGGTCTTGACCAAGGATAGTTTGGTACGCTGACTAAAGCAGCCAGTGATCAAAATACCAACCTTCTGATCAGTAGATGCCCTGCTCTACTGATCAGAATAGTTTATGAAGAGTCAGTTTTGCAGACTTTGTGTGCCAAATTATCCTTGGTTTAACTGGAAGATGTTGAAATTTCTCATGAGGCTGTTGAAGTGTTTTCATAGTTTTGCAGCAGAGCTAGCAACGACTTCGGCAGGTCCTCAGTGGCCATCCCTGCTGAGGTCACGGTGAGGTTTCAGTGGTTCCTGTTTAGTGCTGATGCTCAGGGTTGTTTAGGAGGTGTTGAGTGCGTCCAGATTAAAGGTTGTTGCACACAGTTCTGTTTTGATGAATTATTAGAGGTTTATCTTAAATTATGTTTTAATAAATGGATTGCTGTCAGTTTGATGTGGGGATGTTGACAGAGTGCTGTGTTTCTGCTGTTCCCAGCGTCCTCTCCCTTCTTCTGTAACCCTGTTAATGACTTTTTGATTTTACATGCTGCTTTGTTGTCACTTCATTAATTTTCAACAGTTTTCATGTTCCAGGTTTTTTTTCTCGACTCTTTTCCTTTTTGAATTAATCAAATCTCAGCATAATCAGTTGAACCTCAGAATGGTAATTTCAGCATGACCTGTGCATCCAGCTTTTATTTATTTCCCTCCAAAAATTCATCCGCAGGTAAAAAATTATCAATATAACATGGACATGTTATATAATGATTCAGTATAACATGTCAGATCCTCTAGGATCAGCTGAAGGCTTTTTCCTTATACATCAGAGACCTCTCAGAGTTTGGTATTTTCTGTTGTTATTTGCAGAAGTAATACTGGAAAATCCTGTTCATTTCAGCTTTATTTATACAGCACCAATTCGTACCATGAGTCATTGGAACGCGCTTTAATAAAGTGAAAGCAGAATTTGAGCCAAACTCTACCGACACATGTTAATGGAGCTCCCTTCAGGAGTCTCTTTGTTTCCATCTGCTCTCCATAAAAACCCCACAGTGAAGCTGAAACATTCAAATCTGTTCGCCTTCCTGCTGAGCCTCCTCCACAGCTCGCAGCTTATTGCTTATGTCAGACTGTCACATTGACGCTTTTCAAACCCTGAACCAGGTCTGGCTCCCAACCACCCAGGGGAGGGGAACCACGCTTCACTCACCTGTTTACCTGAGCTCCTACCTGTTTGCTGTATGGTCAGAGTGCTGCGCCTTGCCTCAGTCCTCTGCTCAGGCATGAATCCTGTTTCATACGCTGGACTCCCATCAGAAATCACAGCTCGCCTGCAGGCTTCGTCTCTCAGCAAAACAAAAGCTGCTATGGAGCTCCGATGCTCCCCGTAAAACGACGCCCTGTCCCAAAGTCAGTCAGCTCCGACTGTTCAAAACCACCATAAATAATTTATCAGCCGAGAGCTGAAATCAATAGCAGTGAGTCTTTTAGCTGGAAGCTCTCCCAGCAGTCACGGTGACTCCGACAGGCACCCTCTAATATCACGGATGTGTTGGAAATTTGCACCACTGATGTGGAAATTTAGCTGACCCCACATCCTCCTTAGTAACAGTGGTCTGAATCCCAGACAAGCCCCCAGTGGTTATCCCCGGTTCATTTAGGTCATAACAAAGCAGAAAGTTCCAGGATTCACAGAGAGGATATTAACTGAGCGATGGATCATTTTCACTCATTATCATAATTTCCTGTAGGTTATGTGGTTCCCTGTTCTCTCTCACTGTGTTTGCTTCATCTGTTGCTTTATTTTGAAGGTTGTGTGTTTTATTCCACCTTATGTTGATGTACCGACCCTCTCTCTCTTCTGGATGGAGTGTACCTGTGTCCCTGCTGTGGGTTTTTCTTTATATGTGCTCTGGTAAATTTGGTTTTCTGTTTTTTTTCTGCAGAGCAATACTTTCTGTTTTTACCAATGGCTAAAATTAAAGATCTCTCAGATTTCTGCTGGCTTTTTGTCTGCTGATGTCAGCACTTATGAACTTTCCCTGAAACGTGACAACTGGTTAGCCTCTCTGTCTCAGATTGCTGCAGTTTGGCAGTCAGTTCCACTCATTTCATCTCTGCAGCAGCATTTTGTGGAAACCCTGAAAGAAAACCATTCCATGGGCTGTGGGTATTTGTTGGCAACACCTGTGTGTCAGCAACTCTAAAGCCTCCAGACTGTCCACAGTTTAGTGGAAATGATCACGTTTCCTGTGGGTCAAACACTACAATGTGCTTTTGTGTATTTCCTGGGAACAGTGCATCCTCCCAGGGGGAGGGGCAGGTCTTCAAAGACTACGACTACAGCATGTTTCCATCTGCAGGTATCGGGCTAAGTGTAACTAAAGCAAATTAAAGCAGTTTTTATGTGTGCTGAGTCGTTTGCAGTACGGAGCGCGCTCTGAGGGAACTGGAGGAAAACGTTTATTTGCTGAGAGCAGAAAGCGACAGACATCTCGCTGTGATTTTCTCCTCCAGCAGTTTGTATATGTCGCTGTTCTGACAGTTTAATGAGTGCAGAGCAGCTGATGCTGCACTCCTAACCGCTCTCGCTTCTTCTTTGTTCTGTTACAGAACAAAAAGAGCTCCACGTTTCCCCATCACTGACTTCTGTCAGACAATTAGATGTCATCAAAACACAAAGACATAAAGACTTTATTTAAGTTTCTCCTCGTGTTTTTATGACTCTGACTTTGTGTGTGTAGTGATAGAGTCCCACTTTCACATCAACTCTGAGCTGCTTCCTCATCATCATCGACCCTGAACTCATGTTAATGTATTTAATGTCAGCTGATGTGGGGGCGCCACACATGCACAAAAGTTTAAAGATTTAAAAGTAACATCACAGAAACGTTGTTAGCATGAGAATCACCAGTTGCTCTCTGCTCTGCTGCTGGTTTTACCTGCTCTGGATGCTCACTTATAGTCATACCTGTCAGTGAGAATGTAGTTAGAACAGGATGTCATGTGACAGTTTGACATTTCACGCATGAGTAAATGAAAAAAACTTCAGTGGTTTATTCGTCCCTGCAGACTCGAGGCGCACATGACATTTAAATATTTTAAAGGTGTAAACAATCTAATTACTGATTGGCAAATATCTCCTTCTTCAGGTGAGTCTGTGGTCACCGTCACCTGAAGTTATTTCATCTTTTCATGTTAGTGAAACTGAAGCTAACACACAATCTGTTTGAATTATGTAATTTTCTTGTTCTTGGGTTTTCTCACTGACATTTCGGGAGAAATGGGCCATTTTCACTGCTTATGTCATCACCTCCACATGTGAGGCAGCAGTTGGATGACTGTATTTCCCGGTGGAGCGGTCGATCTCTCGGGGGAAGCAGCGCTGAATCCCCGGGCGACCAAGAATCACACACACTGTGTGTGTGTGTTAGGTGTGTTTTCAGATGCTCACTGTTTTTGTGGAGCTGCTGAGATTCAGTGAGTGAGTGCAGAGCTGTGCAGGGGTGTGTGAACGTTTTGATGCTGCTGTTGTGAACCCTCTGTGATAGTCGAGCATGTACAGGTGCTCCCTTGGGGGCCTATGTATCCTTGCCCCCCCCCAAAGCTTTAGGCTGTTGTCTGAAAAATAATCTGCAGCTGTAGTCGGTAACGTTGGCAAGCCGAGGTTCAAAGAACCAACGCGACTGTGCACGTGAGATGTTTGGGAGGATTTTGAAATTCAAAAAGTCTCCCTTTGCTCGTTGTTATCTGGAGATTGATCTGAAAAGTACTGACAGTCTGACTTCCGCCGAGTGAAATAACTGCCATAAAACAACAAGTCGCTGACAGGGAGGATATTGAAGCTGCGGCCCAAATGTGTTTAATGCAGCAGAAGTGAAGGCCGGGTCAGGTCCAGCCACTCAAACCAATAACTTGCACTTCTTGAGCCTTTCATATTTCAGCCTTAAAAATAAAATGGTGCTGATACGTTTCTATTTTATTACACGTGACTAAAGTCTGCTGCAGTCGGTCATGTTCAGTCTGGGGGGAGGAGGAAGATGTTGGACTCTCACATGCTTATAGCTGCAGGTCTGTGGATCCTGCACTGTTCTGACTTCTTCTTTGGTTTTCTCTGTGAGTCTCTGATCTCTTACAGAAATGACCTGAACTACAGAGCTGACTCAGCAGGTATAATAAACCAGACATCACTGACACCAGATCTTCTGTCAGGTCACAAACCCGTCGATGCTGAGTGTCCATGAGTGTCCACTTCATGAAGCCGACCCCTGCTTCTGCTTCAGCTTCCTGGTGCTGTACTTTAATGCAGAACGAGCCTGTTGTTTGTTTCCACTGAAGCTAAAGCGCGTCTGCAGACAGGAGGCTGGATCTGAGCCAGGACTGTCCTTCCATCTGTCCCAGCTCAGCTGTTCAACATCTTATGTTTCCAGAGTCAGAGCATTTCCTGGGTTCGGATTGAATTTGCTTGAGGTACCCTTTGAAATACTGTAGATGGATTTAAAAAATAGGACAGTATGTTTCAAATAACAGGTGAAACACTGTGATCCCCATGGCATGGTCCTGTTTAACCCTTAAACCTTAAAAGAAGCAAACACTTTGAACCTGAGAGCAGCAGGAGTCCAATCTGCTCTGATCTGATAAACACAGATTTGCTAACTTTGTTTCACCTTAAGGTTTGAAAAGCTTTTTTTCCTGCGGGCTCTACTTTTAGTGCGAAGGGACATCACAGCATTGTTCACTTTGTGTTCGTTAGAAGACGTTCAGGTCATATTTTCATTTACCCGTGCTCGCCCATGCGCAGTGATGACAGTGGAGTAAAGTACGGATATTCATTCTCGTCTCCTCCCACCGCAGTGCCAAGAAATACCCCGGCCTCAGTTACTAATTCTGTTATGATCTGAATGTGAAGTTGTGCCAAACACATGATGAGTTCTACAAATCCTAATGTCATGGTCATTTTAAAGGAAAAAGCAGAATGAAGGTCCAACGATAGCTGAAGGTTTGGATTTGAATCAGTACGTCCACAGAAGCACCTGAAAATATCCAAAAGTCATCAAGATCTCTTTTTCCAGAGAAACCTGTGTTCAAAAACCGAGAATAATTTAATCATTTATAATAATGTGCAGAAATGTGAGTCCATGTTTGCTGTTATAACAAGCAGATCTATGTACCTCAGCCTCGACTCTCGCTGTTGTCTCCTGACCACATGATCAGCTCATTCCTCAGGTTTGCTCTCCTGGACTAGGTCAGTCTCTGGGCTGTAAATATCGGGACGGTGTGTGCATTGGCACTTCTGTCACAGGCCTGCGATGCTGCAGCAGTGCAATGTACGGCCCTGCAGCAACTGCAGAGTCTCAGCCTGAGCGCTGCTCTCCAAAACTTTCACACAGCCACAGATGGACTTGGCATCATGGTCTCCATGGAAACCAGTCTGGTCCATGATGACCACCCCTGCTCATCAGCTTGCTCCCTGCGGGTTTTTCAGCTTTAACCTGCAGGAGTCACATGACCCCTCCCGCCTCTGTCGGTTCATTTAGCGACGCTGTTCCTGAACTATTTATCACGCTAACCGAGCTGAGCCTCTGCTCTCATTGCTCCTTCACTTTGCTGGAGACAGATGAGTCCCATCAGGTAATTTTTTACTGCCGCTTGTTCAGCTGCCTTAATGAAACTCTCCTCTTATTGCTCCTCGACTTCACTTCCTTCCTGCCTCCCTTTTCGTCTCTGGCCTCTGAAACCAGCACCGGGCTTCCCGGCTCTAACAGCTGATGGATTTCTGCAGCGTGTCCCGGTGTCTGAGGGATGTTTAAGGCTTTCACAGCTTCTGCTCTAAACACAGCTGCCTGCTGCTGCTGCGAGAGCGCGGAAAGCTTTAACAGATTTGGAAACAATGGGTCTCTTTTCACACACCTATAAAGGTCCCTCTCTGCTCGCCTGCATACAAAACACGCGGTGACTGAACAGCATGGCCTGTTTGCGCCTCTTAGGTCAGGTTTTGTCTGCTTTGAGTGCTTTCTTCTAATTACACTTTAGGACATTATTATTTACTACAGTTAAAATAGTGTAATTATGATTAATCATGTGAACTCCCGGGCTGGTGGTTGGAGGTTATGTTGTTGGTTCTGTCACAGCTGGGACTCAAAAACTGTGCTGTGCATCTAATTTATAACCGCGATGTGGATCTGAAGTCCACTCTCATTAAATCTGATATAAAACCCATTTTCATAAGTGAATAAACAGGCAGGCAGCGTGGTATAAATACCTGTTCGCTCGCTGAAGACGTCCCGTGGGTGTCCCTGACACTCCAGCAGCTTCATCTAATCGATCAGTGAGGACAGGCTACCTGATCAGGAGAAACTTTATTACAAACAGACAGCAACATCTGGCAATAAATCCATAATACAGCTGATACAATTACAGAATTAAACCGAATGCAATGTTCCTTATCAGTTATGATACAATGTGTAATATAATATATGATTTAATTAACTTTTAATTTGAAATTTAAATTCTCCGACAGTCGCACTGAGCTGCTTCATTCTGTGGAGTCTGCACTGCAGAGAGAAAACCCAACCATCAGAGCATTCAGGCGAGGAGCGGCTGGTGACAGCAGCAAGAAAGAAACTCCCTCTGAACAGGAAGAACCCTGGAACAGGATGAGGGGGGGGCAACTGTGACCGACTGGGGGCTGAAGGGAAGGATGATGTTATATTCTCTCATACACAACCTTTTTGTGTTTCACAAATGATTTATTAGTCTGATTCATTCCAGATTTGATCGCCCCTTCCTCTCCTGAGTAGGTAGATCCATGCAGTTACCTGTGCCTCCACCTCAGCAGGCTGTTGTATTCCACCCACAATGGCTATAAACATACTTTTAAATGAATGTCTCAGATATGAGAGAGATGTTTGAGTTACAGAGAGACATCCCTATGAGCTGCGTGGAAACGGGCGCAGCTCTCCATGACTGTGAGCGGCTGCTCTGGCGTCAGCCCACAGGCAGCAGATTTTCTGGAATCGTCTCTGGTTTCGGGTCCTGCCTTTCATGTTTGTCTGAAGGTTGAAACGTTGTGTTGTCGTTAATGTTTGTCTGCTGGTCTCATTATTTTTGAAGGTGTTGTGTGAAACAGGCAGCTCTGATTCGCTGTCAGGTTATGGATGGTCAGCGTCTCCTTTGAGCCTCTGCAGAAACATGCAGAATGTTAGATGCTCTGATAGTGAGCTGTCACATTAACAGAGACCTCTCAGCACATCCAAGCTAATCTCCTCGCTCTCTAATAGCTCTGTGATGAGGCGGCGCGCTGTCATTGGCTGACTTAAGTCGTGATAAATAGCAGAGCGGCTGCGGAGCGCGGAGACGTTAATCTGGTGCAGCTGAAAGCTTCATCGTCTCCGCATCTCTGCCTCCGTACTCCTCTTCTCCTCCTGATTGCAGGCTAATTTGTGGCAGGGGTCAGAGCCGGGTTCAGGGAAGAAGAATAACGGGCGCAGAGATTGCGTGTTGTCACGATGAAATCTGCTCACAGATCACCTTTTGTGATTCAGAGAGCTAACGAGAACACAGCAACTGCTTCATAGTTCAAACTTGACACAGACTCACAGTAATATCGTGGAAATTATGTAAAGCCACTTCACTTTCCTCAGAATCTCAGCGCACAGCTGAAGTAGGAAGATAAGCTTTTTCCTGTGTTAGGAAAATACAGATTTATTGTATCCGTCCAGTTTTCTCTGCTAGCCCTGCCGGCTTCCACTTTGATAAACAGTGTTGTGACAGATTTGGGATGAATCAGGCTGAACTTGGCTGGTCATCTTCCTGATTCATCAAACTAGTCCCGACTAGTTTGATGAATTTCTTCCATTATTGGAAGAAATATATTTTTTAATGTGTCACTCAGGGGTTTCCACAGGTGCAGATTGTCTTTTTTTTTTTTTAAAGCTGCAACAGGTCAAAGGAGGAGCGCGAGCGCACACTCGCAGCCGTCATCCTGCTCACAAACACCCAAAACCTCCTGAAACCCACCCGCTCTGTCTGAAGGCTGCTCTCACTGCAGCATTGTGGGTAAACTGGGAACTCCTTCAGCCAGTGAGATGCTGCCAGTTGGACACACCTCAGAGCACCAAAGACTGTTTGAAGCACAGGCTGTCTGCAATGGGTGGAATCAGGACTTTTAATTAAAAGAGAACATAAAAAGGCAGAATTTTCTCCAAATTAAAAAAACAACAACTTTTTAGCCTTTTAACAGACAGTAGTGATTAAACAGTCAGCTGAGCCTGCCTGAGCCGCAGCTGTCTACGTCAGGACTTTTTACCCACATCGAGGTTCTGTGACACTAACACAGTAGTTTTAGAGCACAAACCCCACACCTGCAGTGTGTCGGAGCTGATGGCGCCCCTTATAGCCAAGGGCTGGGATTCCACCAGATGTTGCAGATATCTATCTCTGCTCCATGTAACTAAAAATAAAGCAGATCTTTAGAGATGTACATGCATGCATTCATATGCACAGAAGGTGCATTAAGCTGCACTGAGCCGATGATGAAGGCAGGAAGTCCAGTAGGAACATCGTGGGTTAAATTCCCAAGTAAAGTGCAAGGCATTAGCTCGCTTACGCTTTAAGGCTAAAGCCGAGTCGGGGTTATTTAACGCGCTCTTCCCCCCGCCTTCCTGTTAGAATAAAGCCCGAAGAGCCCAAAAAAGACTTAAAACATAAAACACAAAATAAGAGGCCGAGGCATGATTAGATGATTTGAAGTAGACAAAGTAGGACAAAACTGCACTGAAGACTCCGTCTTTCTGCAAACACTCGTCAGCAGTTATGAGGACTTGGTGCTTTTACTTGAATTATCGTCACCGCCTGCATTTTGACATGCTTCAGACTGTCGATGGGCCTGTTCTTTGTTTTTTCAGTTGTGTTTCTCATCACTTGTGCAGTCGGATCAGACCCCATGAGTGTGCATCACCTCACTGCACAAGTTTTTATCTGGAGTCAAGTGAACTTTGAGAAGTTATGGAGAACTCATGTGCACCATGCTGGGAAAAGCGACTGGCATCAAAAAGAATGTGTGCATTTTTATTAGGAGCTGTGGCTCCTGTCCTCCTGCTCCTCTCCACTCCTCCGTCTTTTATTCTCTCTGAAATACACACAAGGTTCCAGCTTAGCGTAAAACAAACACTACACTCAGGCTGAGTGAAATCTGCAGCAGTGTGAAGCACCGAGAGACGAACACAGATAAAGACCTCGGATTAAAGCGGCTCCTGTCATGACAGCGCCAGACTGCAGAGTTCATTACAGCCGCAGTATGAATGAGGAGTCAGTGCAGACTACCATCACATAGAGGAGGATCAGGATCTGGGACTGGTTCCCCGTGTCGCTCGGATTTGCTGGAACTGGAAAACAAATTGGTTTAATCTGGAGTGTTTGTCCAGCAGCTGCTCGTCCTCCACACGTCCTGCTGACACATCCTCAGGTGTGCACAGTTGTGCAGGTGTACCTTTGCTTTTCACTGGGTTGGAAATGTGTGCTCACAAACAATCAGCGATGCAGCCAGAACCAGGAAACCAGTCTCTGTGTTTCTACTTGAATTATTCTTTTCAGTTCCAGATTTTTAAAGCTATTTTTATCGAATTAGGACAAATAAAAAATCTGAAGTGGACCCAGAAGGACACGTGATGAATGTAGACCTCCATCATGAATAGTATTTCAACCAGCTGTGCCTGAATATTTCTGCAGAAGGGTCTGAACCTGCAGATCTGCTGTGAAAGGCTTTACCCATGCCCCCTCTCTCCTCCAAAGCTGATGACATGTGACCCACTGGTCTTTACGTCATCTTGCTGATGTCACAGTGCTGAAAACATTTCTTCAGCTCTCGCCTCATTAGAGGAATAAATAATAAAATGACTGCTTATATGGAAGCTTATGGGACAGCTTTGGGATGAACATGCAGATGTTTGGTCAGGACTCTGGATTTGGAGCCTCTAGCTTCACTTTAGTGTGCACGATTAAAGTGAAACAGGCAGTTTCAGTGACTGAAAATGACACTTTTTTGATTAAATGACTGAAACCAAGTCTGACATACTGTGACTCTGAGTCCTCTGTCCTGCCCACCTCCTAACTCTCTGCTGCTTTCTGATGGTGTCTCCTACCGAAAGACACCGTGTGCATATCACAGTGACATGAGCAGCTTACTGCAAAAGAGCACTCTGAGGATGACAATGGGTTAAAGGACTGCAGGTTATGTAGATGAATACACACTGAATAACAGCACGTTTGCAGCATTCTCCAGCCTGCTCCTCTGAAGGAGCTCCGCAGATCTTCAGATGTTTTAGCCAAGTATAAAGATGATACTGCTTTGGTTACAGAGTGGTCCCTGTTCACAGGAGACCCATTTAATTGTTCCTGTCTCAGGACGTGTTATGACTGCAGCCATCAGTGTCCATAACAAATGCATTCTGTTTGCAGGAGCTCAGAGAGTGTGAAAGTGTTTCTGCTCTTACAGCAGTGTGCGTGCTGTTTTTCTAACATAATAAGGTTGAATCTGGAGTGCTTAAGAGCACTGTGAGTCACTGGGAGACAGAAACAACATAACATGGAAGCCTCTCAGGATGATTAAGCACAGCAGGAGATTTCAAACTGGAGTCTCCCGGCAGCTAATTAAGAAGCTGAATACTCACCTGCGAGGATCCTCCAACAGCTTCTGTCTTCTCCTGAGAGCGAGCAGGGCCGATGTGATGGGCTGCAAGTGGAGTCTTTGGGACCCCTCATGATGAAAATAAAGACTTCTGGAGGGTAAAGAAGTCCAGCGTCAGCAGAGTCAGATGATAACGCTCCACGTCCACTGAGCCACAGCACTGATGCTGGATCAGTTTAATAAGAGCCCCCAGACGCTCATCTGAGAGTCACATCGTCACTACAAACCAGCGCACAGAGAAACCACATCTCCCAGAAGGCCGTGCCATTATCTGATTAAAGAGAGCCGAGGCCGTGCCAGCTGATTCTTTATTCACAGTTCTGTGGTAATGTAGCCCGCAGTGCTGATTGAATTATTCAGCACGTCAGAGCCACAGGCTGACATCACGCTGCTCACATGGGTTAAAGGCCTCATGTAAAACTGCAGCGCCGCCATCATACGTGTTTTATACAGATACAGACACCGACAGTGTGAATGATGCCTGAGTTTCAGGCATGGCTGCACTCTGGAGTCAATGTTTGGATGCCTTAAAGCAGCGCCTGGTTCTGGTTCCGATCCAGGAACGATGCTGGCTTCAGCTCAGCTAGAAGCTGTAAACACAAAGACCTCCATCCTCCCTGCATGGATCCAAATCCCATCGCATGAATTCTTTTAACATGTTCTCATTAGACCGGCAAATACAAAGACATCATGCTGGCAGCTTTGCACGCCTTTCAGAAGACATGTGCTGCACATTAGCAGTTCACAGCATAATCGCAGGGACTCGAAGGGTTGGTGAAAAATTGATCAAAGTGCGGTTCGATCGGCTGGTGAGTCTGAAGGATGTTAGAAACCTTTGATAAGGAGAGACATATAGCCTTATGAGGATAGAGACGTTTGTATATATAGTTACTTTATTAGCTGTTGTTCATCTGTCATTACACTCTGATTTTTAATATTTGTCAGGAAAAGAATGCAGTAGAAGGAAAAGTGAGATATTGTGCTTGGATATGGACAGGGTGAGCGTTTGACCCTGGAGAGTTGAGTATCACTTCAGAGTAAAGACAAAATGTTTTGCTCAGATCTATTTAAAGTTAATAACACAAAATGAAACAGCAGCCAGTGAAGTCCAAAAGCAGTGAAACAGATCAGACTTAAAGACGTCCGTCAGAAGTTACCCCACAGTCATTAAAAAAGTGAAAGTTGTGAATCTGAGTGGAGTAAAAGCACAGAAGATTGAGCATTTGGTTTTTAAATCCCACCATCCCACCATTTGGCCAGGTCATCACTGACAGGTGCAGACTGTGTGATCATAGTTGATGCTGTAAAGAGGAATGTGACTGAGAAGATCTTTTTTTTTTTTTTTTGCCTGTCCTGTTTGGTTCTTTAGGAATCAGAATTATTGTCTGAAGATTAAGAAAGATCCACTTGGTAAAGATTTACTTTACCAAGTGGATCATCTCTGCCGTGCCGTATTGGACCATTTGACTGACCTTATTGTTATTTATTTATTTATTTAATTTTATTTTAAGTAATTACAGATGGGACAGACATGACTGGGGGATAATAAAGGGAGAGAGGAAAGAAAGTGAGGGAAAGAAAAACAGAGGGACAGTGAGCTAAGACACTAACAAAAAAATATCACCTGGATCACCTGTTGAGAAAGAACAAATAAAAGAAGAAGAAAACAAGCAAAAAGAGAGCAATAAAATAAAAACAACACCACAGCAATAACCTAGATCACTGTAAGATTATCTAGGTTGATAACTGATAAGCTTTCTTCTGAGGATTTGATGTTTTTTTCTAGTTCCTGAATATTTTTGTTTTCATTTTATGTGATGAGAAAGAAATGATTTTACATCTCATCACAGCTTTCCCTGCTTCTCAGCGAACAGATGCTGATGTTCCAGAAAGGTCATTATGGTCTAAATATAGAGTCCACTCTTTTAAAAAATATTTAATAAAGTCTTCATCTTTGAGCAATGACGTGTTAAATCTCCAGTTTTTACTTGGCATAATGTTCTTCTTATGTATTAGTGTTAAAGATACAGGAGCATGATCGCTAACAGCTACAGGGTGAATCTCAGTGTTTGAAATGTCACTCAGCAGTGAGCTGCTGACTAGGAAATGATCCAGACGAGAGTAGGAGTGATGGACACGTGAGAAGAGCGTATATTCCGTATGGCTTTAGTGAAGTGAGCGCTATGCATCACAAAGACCAAAGTCGCTCATGTACTGTTTGATTATATTTGTGGACTCGGAATCTCAGGTGTTTTAAGTTCATTTGTAGCTGTGGCAAACCTTAGTGTGCCCATAGTTGTGTGTGTATAGCTAATGTTGCACGCTGTGTGACTAAGAGGATCTTAAAAAGGTCTTTTAAGAAAAAAGCCATTTTTGGACGTACAGTTTTAATCCACTATGTCTACTGAACATCTAGTGTTCACATCCGTAGGACCTCCGTGTACATCCCATGTTTGCAGAGCGTGGAGAGGATGTTTTTTGTACAGAAACAGTTATGTGTGAAGGAATGCAGAGTGATCAGCGGATGTCTCCAAGATGGGACGGGCTCCTGAGCTAAAACAAAAGTGAGCAGCTGCTCGGTGGATTTTGAGCAGAAATTCCCAGCTTCTCACAGACAGTTTCAAAATGTGAACATCAACAAAGACCGTCAAGCAGATAGTCCGGTTCATACACAATGACACAAACTTCTCTCAGTCCGGCTACATAATTCAAATGTTTCTTTAAAGTGATTTTAAAGTGATGAATGACATTGTGCTCCTTTTAAAGGGAATTCCACATGTTTCTACTTTAACCATTTTTAACTACTTTAAAAACATCTTCTTCATGTTTTTCTGTTTTTTCTCCCTCAGTTACTTTGACATAAAAGCATCTGCTGTGACGCTTATACCTCTGACGAAGTCTCACAGGCGTCAGCTTTGTTTTTATAGCCTACATAGATAGAAAAATATGGATATGTACTGATAAATGATCACAATTATAATTTTTGTGACTGTCTGAGTCAAAATTGAATCAAATCAAATCGATTAT
This sequence comes from Pelvicachromis taeniatus, assembly GCA_015108175.1. Classification (NCBI taxonomy): domain Eukaryota; kingdom Metazoa; phylum Chordata; class Actinopteri; order Cichliformes; family Cichlidae; genus Pelvicachromis; species Pelvicachromis taeniatus. Next base: position 47,099 of record VURO01046385.1, on the reverse strand, counting down.
AGAAATTGAAATTGATACCCAGCCCCAATTCATATGTATCTGTTGACAAGAACAATGTTGATATTTGTAAATAAAAAAACATTGCATTTATTAGTCATGTAAATGTCCTGCACCTGTCATAGACGTCCACATGACCAGGCCCAAATTTCAAATGTTGAACGTTATACTGACATCTAGGCTGACTCATGGTTGGACGTCTAAGTGGATCAAGTTGGAATTGGTCATGGACCATGATAGACATGATCTGCACGTCTATCCAAGGCTCAGTGTTAAGTGCAACTTTGCTTTGATATTTGAATACAACCAGCTGAGTCCGGCCCCACGTTGCAGATGAGTAGCAGATGAGTTGCGCTCATCTGTGCAGTGAGACTCAGATTGATTGTTGGCATGTTGGAAATCTACCTGTTTATAAGTCTGACAGAGGTGAGTTAGTTAGTCAGTCAGACTGTGATTGGTTGGAGGCATGTTGCCTCCCACTAGGCGACCTGTGCGATTACCTAGAGCTTGAGTGGTCCAGCTGATCGCCATGACTATGTGCCATCTCTTTCCAAATGCAAGTAAAATCAGTGTGATCACCAGGAAACTGCAGATTTTTCCCTGTTGCAGGAAGGTCGCGGTCCTGTTTTTACTGTAATGTGACTGAGCCTTCACTGAGCACAAGTCAGGAAGCTTTTATTCATCGGGATATTTCATTTTAAATGAAATCATTTCTTTTTGTTGGGTTTTTGATTGGAAGGATCAAACCTGGTCCAGCCCTCCTCTCTCCATCTTCCTCTGATTGTTCTGAACAAAACACTGACTTCACACGGCGTAAAAAAAACCTCCCCGTCTGACGCTCACTGAACGTCTCAGCTGAGAATCTCTGCTACTTACTGCAAACACAATTACAGCAGGAGTTTCTCTGAAATGGCCTTAAATTACTTCATTTTTCAGTTGATTGGTGGAGCTGCTGGTGATTTGGAAAAGCGTTTCAGCCTAAACTCCTCGGGAGAAAGATAAATGAATCGATTTAAAGTGCGGAGAGGATGATTAACACAGTGCAGATAAAAATGCTATGTGCGTGTGCGAGCTTGTGTTTGTGATGTTTGCTTGTTTGTTATCAAGATTTCTTTTTTCTGTTCGGAGCACAAGCCTTTTCTTCTTTTCTTCAACACAATAAATGTGAACACGCATGCAAATGGAGCCAGATATAGATTGGATGTGGGACGGAGGGAATGCAGTCAGTGTGTGTGTGTGTGTGTGTTTGTGTGTGTGTGCGCAGCAGAGGGATGAGTAGAAATCCTTGGGGGCGACAAAGTTAATTAAACAGAACACACAAACACAGAATCATCATCAGCTTCCATTTCCTTATAAATAATATAAATTTTTTGCTTTATTACAAATAAAGCTCACTGCCTCCAAACTCCATAACATATACACAGTACATATGTACACATGTACACAGTACATATGTACACATGTACACAGCACTCATGTACACACTAGTACAAACACGTGTGTGTACTCTCGTCCGGACTCCTCTCACCTCAGACTTGATTCGATTTCTGAGCATCTGTGTTTAGTTTCATTGCACCTTTTAGGGACGAATAAGAGGGCCGTCAGAAAGTGCAGCTCTGCTGATCATCATGAGATGAAGGAGAAGGAGGAGGAGGAGGAGGAGGAGATGGGGGAGGAGAGAATGGTGACAAAGAGAAACAAGAAAATGTCTTTGTTAGTTTTACATGAGCCGACACGATGCAGAGAACAACAGAGTGAGGCACAGCAGAGACAAGATTCATTATTTAAAAAATCTATGATAAAATACAAGAAAATACATGACACTTTATTAGGTACACCTGCTAATACAGTGCGGGACCTCGTTTTTATTTCAGATTCAAAAAGGTACCCCTGAGGGTTTGGTCTATGTTGACATGACTGCATCACACAGTTGCTGCAGATGTCCAAGCTGCATCAGTGTTGAGAATCTCCCATTTCCCCACATTCCAAAGGTGCTCTGTGGGAAGCCATCTGAGTACAGTGAATGCATCGTCATGTTCAAAAAACCAGTCTGAGATGATCTGAAGACGAGAGGCGTGGAGTTTCACTGAGGGGCCCAAAGTGTGCCAAGAAAATCTCCTCCACACTAGCCAGAACATTAATAATAAAAGGCAGGATCCATAATTTCATGAAGTTTACTCTAAACTCTGACCGACTCTGACTCGTTAGAGCAGGAAACATTTTTCCATCTCCTGGTGTTCAGGTTTGTGAGTCTGTGTGAACTGTGTCAGTCTTCTTACTGACAGGAGTGGCATCAGTGTTCTCCTGCTGGAGCCCTGTGTGGTCTTCTGCTGCCCTAGCCTATTGGCTTTAAGGTACAGAGATGCTCTTCTGCAGTCTTTGGTTGTAATGAGTGGTTATCGGAGGTCTCTTCTCCTCCATGAGCTGATGTTTGCTGAATATTTTCTCTGTCTCAGACGATTCTCTGTAAGCTCACAGGGAAAGTAGACTACCCATCGCCTGCTGTTATGATTACTTGAAGTCATCAAGCCTTTATCTGAAATCCAGGAGCGGGACCACATCTCATCCATGCCCCTTCCGCTCTTCAGTCTATATATACCCCCTTCACTAATACTTGCTGTACTCATTTTCACGCCCTCCTCCACCATCACGCATTGTAACTGAGGATGTTAATGATAATTCACTTCCTGTGGTCGCTGGTCACCACACTTCCTGTGTGGATGTAGTTTCACTGTAAAACATAGCAGTGGTGTTCTCATGGAATATAAATGTTAGAGTTTAGTACTGTCACCTTTCTGCTGCTGTGGTAAAATTCCTGCTCCACAAACAGTTTGTTATCGTCTTCACCCTTTTACCACAACGTTACAGTTTTTATTAAATTATGCAGCTCCCATCTCCTTACATCACAAACTTACCTGACGGTAGCGCTCAGGGTCAGAGGTGAATGGTAACCTATGATCACATCACCATGATCACATTCCTGCATCACACTTTGGACTTAACACGGTCACATGACTGTAAAGTGTCTCTTCAGCAGTTTGCTGCAGTGGACAGTAAAGCAGTCTGAAACAAGTTATAAATGATTTCAAATGAAGACTTGTGACATTTAGAGAAATACTTATGAAGCAAAGGAAAAATGAAATGTCATATGCTATAATCGGATCCTTCAGATTTGATTACACAGCTGCCATCAGAGTTCATCTTCGTCCCCCATCACACCGCAGGCTTTTTTAATATATTCAAACTTTATTCTAATCACTATTTAGACTTTATTACTTTATGACTGACTCTTTGAACTTTTTCTGGTAACAGTACTCGTATGTTATCTCTGCATCAGCTGAGCGAGGGCTGTAAACGATTTGCACATCAGTTCTTTTTGCTATTATCATCCTCCACTTTAACCTGTGTGCTAATAATAAATGCAGTTCTTGGTGAAAAAAAGCGGCCTTGTTGTAACTTTAAAGCGTTGTTAGTTTTGCAGGATCGGCCGCATCCTTTCTTTGAGCTGGAATCAAAATGAGTTTTTTTTCTCTCAGCCGCTGTGACAGCCCGTCGTTGGCGTTCTGTCTGTAAAAGGCTGATTTACTGTCTCCTCGGCAGATCGTTACCCAAATGTTTTACAGCTCCAGCAGCTAATGATAAGCTCTCTGCTTTATGGACGTCCCTCCTCTTCTTCTGATGTGCTTTACGTTCTTATTCAGACTAACATCTTGGCTGTTTCAAGGCTGCACTTTTACTCTGGCTCAACATAAATCTGCCGTGCAGCTGATTGAAGAGAAAAGAGCAGTAAAAGGAAAAAATGGCACACAGGGGAATAAACTGACCTGCTTTCTTTTCCCTTTCGCATATAGAGAGTGCGGTTATGAGCGATCTGGGTTTTATGCGTCTTGTATCCTTTGCTCTCACTGATTGTTGCTGGCGGTCGGCTGATTTTCTTGACCTTGGGCTCCTTGGCTTTTACACGTTGAGACTTTCTTTTATCTTCCTTTAAAGTTTTAGAAGAAGAGGAAGCTGTGGACAGGGTCAGCGTATAAAACCATCTTTATCTCGATATTCAAGTACATCTCCTCTCGCTGCCTCGCGTCTCTCCCTCTCCTACATCGCTGAGCTCTGATGCTAATGTGCTGTCACACTCAGCTCGAGATGTTCGCTGCAGGGAGGCCAGCAGGTCTCAGGGGATCAGCAGATCCTGCTCTTCTCATATATAACCCTGCTCATTTATCCAACAGCACCTTATTTTTAGGGAGGCGTTCCCTGACTCTGCCCACATACAGCTCAGAATCAGCCGGGACCCTCTGACCCCCGTCACCTCATCAATGTCCCACAGTTCAGTTCACGTTCACATTAATAACGTGAAGCTCCACCTCCTTCATGGCCACTGCGTCTAACATTGTGGGTGTGTTTTGCATTTTCTCACCTGGTGAACAGATGAAGGTGTTGGTACTCAGTGATTGGCCGAGCCCACTCTGTCTTCTCCAGATGTGCTCGGAGCTGTGCTGAGCTGTGGATGGTTGTATAAATAAAAGCTCTCCTGTGTTTTGTGTAAGGTGACCTCAGTTTGTGTTAGATTCCTTCTCTTTACCATGAGATATTCATAGTAAAGCAGCAAATGGAGCTTTGATATGTTTTTATGCTGTAAACGAGTTCATTTGAGTACAGGCGGTGATCTTAAAGTAACAGTAAGCATCAAGTCTAAAGAGACGCGGTGAACTCATCGGGCACGAGTGGGAGTCATTTCACTAGCTGGGCCCACGTCCTCATTTTTGGTTTGACTGTGTTTTAGTAGGTAAAGGTGAGTGGCTTGGACGTGAATTAAGCTGCGGTTTGGAGAAGGCCTCGAAGGGGACTGACGGCGGCTCCCGGGCCTGGCAGGTCCCCCTGTACTAAATAGATGTGAAGAAGTAGAAAGAATTGAAAAGGGGAGGGAGAGTGGGGCAAGTAAACGAGAATGAACAGCTTGTGGAACTGGGGGAACCGATATAGATGAGGACCGGAAGAGTGTGTTTCGTGGCATGGTCTCTGCTTAAATTCAGATATTTAATCTCCATGCCTCCTGCTCTGTTTAAAGGTGGGGTGTGCCGGGAAACACCCGGTGCATGGAGGCCCTTTGCTTCTTGGCTTCAACGCAGGGCGGACCGATACAGCGTTCAGCTGTTTCACTGCTGCGCCACCTTTCTATGATAACAAAATGCACATGTGAGCACACATTGTATATCGACATTGATTCAGTATTTTGTTGAATAGCTGGAAACATGGTGGAGCATGTGGTGGTCCATTTTCCTGACATGTCCTGGTGACCTCTGACCTCTGAACTTTGGGTCGTTGCTGTGGTTGAGCTGGTAGATTTTGAGTTTTGTTTGATTGTCACCACAGCATCTTCGAGCTGATCTGACTGTGTAAAACCCGTTCACAGTCATTAGCGGCCCTGGAAGAGCCGAGCTCATTAGGAGGATTTTCACGCTTTGAAACCCAGCGGCCGCCTGCAGGGTCAAAGGTCAGTGCTGCAGCACAGGGCAGACACATAATCAGGCTTTTCAATTAGTCACATTTGAAGTGTTTCACAGCCTCTGAGGTCGAGGCACCAAATTAGATTTATTATCCTGCGGGGTGAGACTGAACTCCACACTCCTCCTTCTCCCCTCAGGACTCCATCTATTCTCTCCTCCTCGCTCCATCTCCTCCTCCTCCTCTGACAGGAGGATGAGTAAGACGACAGATTAATGAAGAAGGAAAACAGCTCTGATATTTTCAGATGCTGTGTCTCCATCAGTCTCTTTATGAAATCCTCTCAGATCCACGATCACATTGCCTGCCCTCAGAAACTGGAACCATTACACAGCAGTGCACTTCATTTCCTTTAGCCAGGAGTGAGATGTCTCAGCCACTGATGGTCACATTTACATCCCGTTACTGTGGATCTGCACGGCCCCTGTGGTTCTACGTCTTTTTATAGCGACATTACTACAGAAATGCTGACAGGGTCCTGTGCTGGACTCTTTGGACGTTTGCATGAATTTAAAAAAATGTCGGCTCCATAAGGATCTGGATTTGAATGATTTGAAGATGATTTTGTCAGACCTCAATCATGAAGCATGTTTTAGATCCGTGCTGGTTGTGATCAAAGGCAGCATAATAAAATGTTTTTATCATCGCTTTGACTGACAGGTGGATGGTGACACGGGTGGTGTAGCTGCTAGCTGTTTGCTAGCTTCACCTGAACTGGACCTCTGGACATGTTTGTGCCATTGGAGTATTTTTAATGACATCATCTGACCAATAACATGTCAGCTGTGAGGTTCCTCCAGCAACAGAGCATCCAAGAAGGCAGAGCTTCAGTTTCAGGATTTCCTCTGGATGTCATTAAGTAATAATTAGCAGGTATCCGTGTCTGTGTGATGCTTCCATACAGCCTGTGATGCAGACTGATAACCAGGCTAGCTAGCACCAGCTTATGACTCAGAGCTCCACCCTCTCATCCAAATAAGTTTCCTTCTGTTCAGTGCTTAATGCAACTCTTCAGAAGTCCAAACCAGTGACGACAAATCTGCACGTTCATTCAGTTTCATGACTCGCACACATTTTTGAAAATTATTTTTTGCATGTTCTTGCACGGTTCAGAAACATGCTCCTCCTGTACAGGGACGGATCCTACTGATCACAGGGCTCCATAAGAAAACAGAGGCATGAAGATGTTTCCTGCGGATCATCATGGATTCATGTTTTTTCTTTGTTTCACTCCCTCAAACTGAACCTGAGTTTCACATCTACAGGACTCCTGCGGTCTGTTTGTGTCCTCAAAAAATATTTTTCCCTTCCCTCAAAATTATAACTGAACGTGGGACGTGATAATCTGATCAGCGTCTCACATCTCTCATTTTTAACTGAATATCGCTGTGAGATGAGTGCAGACAGCAGCCTGAATGTTGACGCTGCAGCACAGCCCGTGTCCAAATGCTCCCACAGATCGACAGATAGATCCTCCGGCCTGCACCGAGGCCGCATTGTCCAGGGTCTCCATCTTACCCACCATCAGCCCCACATCTCCACTCCAACACGGAAAAATCTAAATGTAAGCGACAAATTTGTGGTGAATGTGCAGTGCGCTCTCACACTGACTGAGACGCCTGTGACAGGATGTAATTTACTGCAAATTAAACCCTGAAAATCATTCTGGCTGCTCCCAGCGCCACTCGAACGCACTGCAGATGGCTGCTGGCTGAGGCTCTGTCTTCTGCTGCTTCTCCTGCTCAGCTCTCAGATATATAGGCTGCACGCACGCACGCACACACACTTTCACCAGCTCTTTACTGCTATCCACAGACAATGTAAGGCAAGCATTCAGACATGACCAGAGGAGGCTCTGAGGTGTTTGCAGCTCGTTTGTGTCTGTTTATAGTAAAAGAGTCACAGCGAGGGAGCCGTGCTCAGCTGTCACACACTGCTGAACACCTGTGCTGTGTCTAACCTCTGACACCATCAGTGTGAGGTCATCAGCACCCGTTTACCTGTATGTGTAAAGTTCCTGTTTATCTGACGGGTGTGTGGTTCTGGTTCAACTCATGTCTCTGTCTCCTGATCGCTGCTGGTTTGGACTTCTTCACAGATTTTTCTGCCTCTCTACTTCCAGCTGTGAAAATGTACAGGCTTTTTTTCTGCAGTAATGAGTGATTATTATGAGAAAACAAGAAATCTGAGGATGCCAGCTGTGTGTTTCTGCCTGATCTTGCAGTTAATGGCATTGGCAGCTGAAACGACCTTCAGTCGGAGCATTCCTCTGACAGTGAATGCATCGTTATGAATCCAGCAGTATAGCCGCAGGTATCCAGTTGAAAGCTCCCATAAACCCAGGTTCCTGTCACCTTCCTGTCACCTGCTATCAGTACGACGACACAACGCTGTCAGCTGTAATTACCGCTGCTTTCACCCGCTCGGTCTGCGGGCTCTGATTGGCCGCTGACTCTGAAGGTGAGTCGATCTAAAGTGAGTCACAGCAGATCGCTAGAGTCATGCCTCCGCCGGCTGATCGACTCCTGATGCTGACCTGATGACAGCTGACACACAAGCACACACACACAAACTGTGTGTTCTTATTGTGCAGAAAAACTACAAAACTGAAACCTTCAAACTTTTCCGAGCATGACAACAAGTCTGTGAAAGTGTTTCCAGTATATTTGTTTCCAGAGTCACAAATATACTGTTTTCTGTTGGATGTAAAACAAATCAGATCTCAAATTTGCAAAGTTCAACGTCCATCGGTGAAATCTTGGGTTCTTTAGTTCGACCTTCAGCGTCACACCTTGGCTGCTCGCTGATGTTTTCAGGATTTTAACCAACACTTTTCATTAAAGTAGCTAAAATCTCAGGGCTTGTCCTTTGCAGTGAGTCTGAGGCAAACAGCGCAGGACTCCTAAAAAGAATGGGACTAAAGTAAGTGAGTGCCTTTTAAAGAATATTTTGACAGTGATCAGACAGTGATCGCACCACAGGCAGTGGTGCTCACCCTGCTTGGTCAGGTTTGGTTCTGGTTGCAGATGTCAGTGGGATTCTGAAGGAGGATTAGAAAATGGAAATCTTCCTTCATGTCTCTGCTGGCTGATTTTCATCATATCCAATCAGCAGAGCCTCCTGGGAGCCGTAGTTAATTATTAATACTCGTGTATCTTAAAGTATTGATAAAAAGAAGCTTCAGTATAAAACCACTGAGGCAGAGCGAAGGAAGAGGCTCATCTAATTATCTCCACGTCAGCCCTTATAGTGAGTTCTAACCCACGAACGTGAGGCAGCACTCTGTGCTCCAGATGAGATGTGAATAAACACCATCCTGATGGCTCCTGCAGCCTGACACTCACTGCAACACGAACTGCTTCAGCGAATGCTGCGGAGCAGCATGTTACCTCGTTCCTCCCAGCGGGCTGACCTCTCTGCAGCTGCACAGAGCACATTCAAAAAACAGCCAAAGTTATTATTTTCAATCTGTAATGGAACCTCTGAACCATTTTTCAGCCTGTTCATGCAAAATCCAACATCATTATCTTCTCCCACAAATGGATTTCCACTCCCATTTATCATCATAATTTCCTCTTCGGCACAAAACTTTCCTGCTTCAAGCAAGCGTGGAAACTTTTCTGCAATTGCGGGAAAAGATTCTTTTCTTCCGATTATTAAATCTAGTTTATTTTTAATTTAATTCATCATTCATGTTGATCATCGTTCTATGAGCGCTCATGTCTTTTCCTGACCAGCTTCACCAGAAAGCACACAGCTGCTCTATATTTAGACTCTGCAGGTGTGTGCACGTCAACATGTGCACGCACTGTGTGTATGACAGTAACGGATAATAACAGACGTCAGTTCAGAGGATTTTTCTGTTTCTGTCAGTGTTTAAATGAATCGTCGCTCACTGTGTGCTGAAACCATTAATGAGCTTTAATCCAATTAATGTAAACCTCATTTACCGCCTACTAACATACTGATCACACACACACACACACACACACACACACACACACACACACACACACACACACACACACACACACACACACACACACACACACACACACACTCATACGTAATTAAGTCATGTGACTGATATGATCCCAGAGAGGCTCGCGGAGCTCATCAGTGAGTCTCAGTGAGCAAACTGTGCTGCTGGTCTCAGAGGAGTCGGTTTCTGGAATTCAGGGAGGAATGTTCTGCTCTTCCTGATGTAATGGCACAAATAATGGAGACTTTTCCGCGCTCACAGCTCGTTCAGCCTAGGATGGGCTTCAACACACAGCACCGCAGCTGTGCAGATGTTTTTCACTTCATTTAACTTTTTAGCACATACTCCTTGTTCACCTGTGTGCTTGCTGAGTGGAGATGCACTGAGGTGCTGTGATACCGAATACTTACATGCCCAGTACTGCCGATACCACGAAGTCATACTATACTACTATATAAACATATATATACATCCTATAAACGGCGATATTTGCATCGTTCTGTTCACCGTGCTGACCCTGTTTTGCTGCAGAGCGCTGCCCCTCTGTCTCTGTGATTTTTACCCTTCCAGTGTATGTGCATCACACGGTTAGAAACCCATAGACTAGCTAATCAGACTAGCTAACTAGCTTACTCCTAACTTTTTTCGTTCGGTTTAACTACGTGCATGTGTCAGATGGTCAGCTCGAACACCAGCAAGAAGAGCCACACCGATCACTGTGTATGAACAGTTAACAATCCCTCATAGAGCAATATGAACGTGATGATGAGCAGACAGATGTGTTGAGCAGACAGATGTTGTGCTGTCCACTCTGATGGCCACAGGTATGAAACACTCTGCAACAGGAGTGAGGCTATGGTCTGAGGAAGTTTACAGTTTGTTTTCTGAACCTTCACAGTGGAATTAGTGATAAGCACTGATAAGGTGGGCTTTTAGTGAGGGCTGGCAACCGAAATAGCTTGGTTCAGTCGGACGATGAACTGACGGACTGTGTGAAGTGAACATATCGGATATATGGAGAGGTCATGTTCAGACCTTAAACACAGCAGACAGGCTCACCTTTCACAGTTGGGCTTTTTTCTCTAAATAAGGGGACGGGATCCATGTTTTAAACTTGTGTCCTAAACATCACCTAAATAAGGCGTTTAATGGTGGTTCATGGTGAGGTGAAGGTAAATATAATAAAGTACCAGGTCTCCATCAGGTACACAGGAATGCTTCTTTTATATACAGAAAGGACACAATCAGATCTATCAGCAGTTCTTATTTAATCAGTTTGTCAAGTGTATGAATGAACAGTTCTTGTTTTTTGAGTGTCTCAACCTGCACTGTGTCCTCGTCTTGTCACAGCAGACCCCCGCGCTCGTCACGGTCTGTAAACTTTCTGTGGGGATGGGAAGCATTAACAGTAAAAATGACCGTGGTGGTGTCAGTGCTGCGGTGGAAGCGTAAACACGGAGGCCTCGCTGTCCTGCGGCGCCACTGTCTGATGCTGCTGCTGAACATGTTTTCAGAGGGAAACATATCTTCAGAAATATCAGCAGCAACTTTGAAACACTCCTATCACTTTCATACTCGTAGTTGTTATCAGCAGAATCAGGAGATTCGTCAGGCGCTGCTGGGGCGCTGAACCCCAGCACCGTCCTCTGTGCTGCTTCTTTTCTGCTCCAACTTGGACATGTATTAACAGACCAACACATCCAGGCTTCTATCTGCCAACTGCAGCTGCTTGGTTGAGGTCCAGAAATTATGATGGGTTATATTTCTGTGGACTGAAGCTGAACCTCAGTCTGAACAAAGCAGCAGCGGAGTCTCAGAGACGGAGAAGGTAAAGACCACGCCCCAGGTCAGCGGAAGCAGCGTTGGTATCAATTTTAGTCGATCTTTATTATCAGTACCTCGAGGCTAGAATGGCTGCAATGTGTATATTACATAATGTTGCTAGTCCTCAGGGCTGCACTGGTCAGCTGATCTTAAAGAGAAAACAGTGACTTATTCCAGAAGTTGTTTCCTGTTCGACCACCAGATCTCAGCGTCGTCAGTTCTTCAGACGCTCTACTTGAAAAACTTCTTTCAAAAGAAGCAACCTGTCAATCACACGTTGTTAGCCAATGAGTTTGCAATTTCACAGTCAGCCTCGACCCTCGTTGCGGCAATGGCGACGTTAGATACGCTGATCTTGAGGCTTTAAAACAGGACTTGACAAATGATGATTTAAATCGTCTGTGGTCGCGTCCATAGTAGCACCCCCTGGCTGCTCAGATAAAAGTACCTCTGAAATCGACAGTGAGACAGTTTAAAGGAACATCCACCTCCCTGAACTGAACCACAAGAGCCGAATAACCTTCGACAGAGTCATGCATGTGGAGGAGAAAGTAAAACCTCACATAAGAAGCCATAACAAGTTTCAGTGAAAAACCCACACTGAAATATGCAACTCCACAATACCGAACACAGTTCATCTGTGTCTGCCTCTGTGTGTGTGTTTGTGTGTGTGAGTGCGTTAAACTGGATTATCATGTATTGTGTTGGCTCGAGGGTTAGAGGATTAGACATGATGATTAAACTGCCACTGAAGGCCTTTTGGCTCTTTAATCTATTGAACAGAGACCAGGCTGAACAAACAGTTCACACACACACACACGCACGCACGCACGCACGCACGCACGCACGCACGCACGCACGCACACAAATCTGCACATAAAATTAGTGTTTGTGTCTGATCTTCATGTTGTCAGAGGTTTGGGGCGACGAGCGTTCAGATTAGAGGAAAGTTAATCGTGTCTGTTTCAAAGTTCCAGCGGTCGAGTGTGAAGCAGTGACATCACAGCACGAAGTGTGAGCACCTGTGTGAGGCTCGGGGTGACTGTCGGGACGCTTCACAGCCATCCGGCCTGACTTGAGTCAAAGTAACTCAGAGGGAGATATTTCCCTGCAGCACATGTGTCTGACAGCTTTGTTTCTACACATGCAGATTTCACAAAGAGACACGATGAGCTGATTACAGAAGGAGACTTTCTCATGCACCTCAAGCAGCTCCAGCAGTCACATTCTGCCTCTTCATTAATCCATCCTAATTTAACAGCAGCACTCGCAGGTATCGTGTTCCTGAGTGTCTCCTCGAACACTTACCAGGCTGATCATTTGTTAGCTGCCTCGTTTTGTTTGCATCTGCTGGTGGTTGTGCCCTGGCGTGGTTTTATCTGTGTGACATACTCTTTTGTGTATGTCACACACAAAGGTTTGTGGCACCTTTGTTCAGCTAGTTTCATATTAAAGGTGTTTAACCTTTCACACAGTCTGGACCTGCTGCAGGACCTGGCCTCCTGTCCTGGTGTGTAAAGAGACCACCTTCAGCAGTGGAGGTGCAGGGGGAGGTCAGGCTACAAACAACCCTGTGCCTTCCCACTCTGACTCTGATGCTGCTCTGCCCGTAACTCCTGACGGAGTCATGATCAGGGCGAGTGACCAACAATCTTCAGCTCGGTTCAGACTCAAATTTCATCTTTACATTTCTGGAATCTGAGAACCGGGCTGCTAATGCTCAGTCTGGAACATCCTCAGAGCTCCTGCTGTTGCATTACAAGTAATGCCCCTTGTGATGAACATCGATATTACGAGGCGGTCAACAGACACGGGCAAGAGACACCTGCACTGTCTGCACTGAAGCCATTGCAGGCATCTGTTTGTGGTTTCATCACAGTGACCCTTGTTAGTCACGCGGAAACAGAAGCTAAGGCAGAGAAGACACCAGAAAACACAGCAAGTCACACCTGTGCGTCAGGTAGACCTTCCAGGTCTCGAAGGTCAACAAAAATGCAATACAGGGGCCACATGGATGTGATGATGTAATACACACACACACGCGCGCGCGCGCACACACACAGGAGTTCAGGTGTGCAGCAGTCGAGTCCCATAGTGAGACTTCACAGAGAGGGAGGGGGTCGTTATGGTGACAGGTGAGATAAATCAGGATGGATGGAGGCGGAGTCTCCTCTTATTACCTGTCAGCAGCAAATTAATTGCCACTAAAAACATCCCGGCCCTCTGTGTGCACTGCAGCTGTTTGTGAAAAGTCACACTGACTTATTCAGCGGGTTTCAGGGAGGTGACGGCGAGCTGGGTATATCCCAGCATGCACTGCAGAGTCAAGCACAGCTGCGGGTTTTTAGGCCGATGTGTTGTTCTTTTCACCCAGGTGTCAGTGCCAGCTGAACATGTTTACTCGCTTTCTGTGCTCATCATCTGCAGTTACAGGTGTGACCTGAGGTGTGCTTCAGGTGGGCTCTGTGTCCATCACAGGAACTTCTCCCAGAAAGGACCTGAGCTTCAGAACCTTTCCAGTGAAACTGTGATGGCCCTGAATCTGCTTCTATTCTGTTGGAGTTCAGTTCTTTCAGGGTGGAACTCAGTAAAGCACCTCACTGTAGCTTCTGCGGTGATGAAGGAGTGCTGCTGGGACCTGTAGAGCTCCATGTAGGGATATTCATTGATGGGTACATTTGTACATTTTGGCCTTGAAAGGTGCCCTGAGAGCCAAGAATTACTCCTATGGGGTACACAGCAATGGACTTCTACTGTAACCCAGTTTCTGAGAGTACAGGCACGTGTTCCACATAATGGTGTTGACGTGAACATAGTGGTGATCATGTCTGTCAGCCTTTGTAGAAACCATCAGACTCTGCAGTCCATGATCGGCCGTGAGCAGCGGTGGAGTGAGCTGAGCCGCCTGCTGTGTGCTGTGGTGATGATGCTACTCATACATGGCATCAAAACTGCATTTATTATTTATTACTGCTGTCATCACAGAGTTTAACTACCTGACACTTTGGAGTAAAAACTATTTTCTAAGCTGAGAAAAGCACTGGAAGAAGCCGCACGTTGACTGATGGTATTGATTCATTTCTTCTCAATTTGACACCCGTCGTTGATGAAAACCTGCACTTGCTTTTTTAGCTTTGGCAGCGCAGCAGCAGGGAACCAGCAGACGAATTCACACACAGCTGCAGAAGACCTCTATCAAGAATTTAAGCAGTGCTCAGCAGTGAGGGATCCATCTGAGGGCTAAACATTTAATGATGGATTACATTTGTCTCTAAGGGATTTTAGATGATGGTGGAAATAACAAAGGTTTTGGTTCCTCTTACCCTGCTAGCACCAGAACCTGGTCACTCAGTCACCAATGTTTACCCAAGGAGCAATGGGGCACCAACAGACTTTTAGTAGTCTTTGTTTTTACATGATGAGAGCCATTAGCAAACAGCTAAATGTTTCACAGGCTAGTGTCACTGCACAGCCGATACTGTGCAGTGTGATACTGTGTATACTGCAGTTTCACATGTATTCATGTCTGATTATGAGCATCACGCCTTTATCATCAGAGCAGAGGAAACATACGGTTCCTCTCAGTGAGAAAATCTGCGTCTGAATCAGTCTGCAGACGAGCTGAGGAGGAGAAGATCTTTCACCTTTCAGAGCTTAATGCTGTTTAGACAGCTGGCCCATTCATGTTAATTTCCAACAGGTCTTTCGGTTGGCGCATTAGAGAGTATTAGAACCAAACTAAACGTTTGTGCTGGATGTTTACTGGGACAGATCATCTCACGTCGTTTCATCTGCTGGAGTAAAAAGTGAAAGTGTGATCGAATTAACACGTGTAAGAGGAAAGTTTCTGGTTTTGACTGGTTGAAGTTTAATGAGACGTTTTGTTGACAAAGTGAAAAATGTTTTATCGTTTAATAAAAATAGCAGCAACAATGCGGCCGTCGTTCTTCATCCAAACTCTGTGCTGATCGTGCCGTTAAATAAACACTCCATCACTGACACTGGTGGCCATTTTGTCCCCGGTCCCAGGCGGCGGCGGTGTCAGAGTGATCTTCGATCGACAGAATGAGAGATGAAGGGTTCAGTGCTGTGGCCTCCTCCGTGTCAGCTGCTGCAGGACTCACAGTGCACTTAGTTCAGGCCAATAGATCAATGGATCACTAGAGCTCCACCTGTGATGTCATCGATCGGTCAGTGTTCCCGCGGAGACGATCAGCAGGACCAATCAGAGGTTAAAGCTGCAGGCGGAGGCTCAGCGGGTGCTCATGGATTAGTTGTCTGTTTTTATAAACGGCTGCACATGCATCTTTCTTCAGATTCACAGCTCCTCCACGGTGATTGATAGTTTTTATTTTCACATCAATATCTGTTCTCGCACACTGACGGCTTATCGTTTTTAAGTTTTCCTTGAAAATACAGCACATTTTATTTAAGGAGGAGATCAATCTGAGCTGAACTGAACCTGTCTGCCAGCTTCTGCTCTCTCCTCTGTCAGGACTTTAAGCCTACAGCTAAAAACCAGAAGTGCTCTCAGAGCTCATCTTCAACCAGGGTCAGAGTTGGATTTTGCCATTTTAAAGAAACTAATCCACATCCAACATCTTTATTTTCTCATCTCTCCACCAATCAGCGAACTCCACTCGCCTCAGCGGAGGAATACTTGCATTTGGTTGGCTGGAAAAATATCAAAAGCAAAACATGAGCAGAGCTATTTCATGGATGCAGACATAAAAATACATGTGATGAAGACTCACACAAGGAGAACAGATGTTGTTTTTTTCACATAGCGCCTCCTGGAAGGTTCACTCTGAAAGTAAAGTTTGTTCTTTATCACGTCACTCGATGTTCTCTGCGTCTGTTTAGACCAGGGGTCTCCAACTCCAGGCCTCGAGGGCCGGCGTCCTGCAGGTTTTAGATAACACCCTGGGTCAGCACACCTGAATCAAAGGATTAGTTCATTAGCAGGCCTCTGGAGAACTTCAAGACATGTTGAGGAGATCATTTAACCATTTCAATCAGCTGTGGTGGATCAAGGACACATCTAAAACCTGCAGGACACCGGCCCTTGAGGCCTGGAGTTAGAGACCCCTGGTTTAGACCTTCCAATCAGAGGAAGCTGGAGTCAGCATGGTTTGTGTGTTTGTGGTCTTTGTTCCAGCATCTTCCTATAGAGAGCGATGAAAACACCCCAAAACATTTAGACCTCTAAAAAGACCTTCTAATCGTTTAGATGAGAACAAGGTTTCAGAGGCTCGTTAAATGTTTTTCCTGTAGACCTGTGTACCAATGAAAGGTTTACACTTTAAATGAACCACCTTAAAACTACAGCTTGAGCTTTGGGTTAGTGACTGATTGGGGGTTCAAACCCCAGTGATACCCTGCTGCTTTTGGCCTCTGCCAAAACAAATTCAGTCTGCTGTAGTGTCTCCTTGATAAATAACGCTGTCTTCTTCTTAATAAACGTTTCAATTCTTGCTGCTGATTGTTCCAGCGCAGATGTTCAGGATGCGCAATCACTCAACCTGATGGAGGTCGAGAGCCTGACTGTGTCTGAGTGAGGCGAGAGTCTGTAATGAAGACGTGACTTGAGATAAGGAGAGCTTATCTCTCTGTAGGACGAGGGATTCATAATGTAGAGATGGACGAGGAGGAATCTCCTTAATGAGGTTCTAGAGGGCTGAAACAATGATGTCGATATCTCTTCAGCAGTCACTTTCTCTATCTTGTTGTAGGCTTTCCCGAACTGTCAGGAAGCGGGACACCAAGAATTCATATTATCCGAATACTTTTAATGTACTTAGAATTTTTGGACTCTAGCCAGACTGTTACCAGAATATAGGAGGTAATTTAAAACCTGCAGTAACACAAAGATAAAATACAAAAATAAAATAAAAGATTTAAAAAAAGACAAAAAAATGAAAATATTAATACAGAAAAAAATGCTTTAGTTTGATGGAGAAAAACTCCCGTATACAATTTGAGGCGAGTGAATAAAGATAATTGTAATGAGCCTGTAATCACGTGAGGATCCTGCAGGAGATAATTATTTCATTTTAAAAGGAGGAGCGGATTATTTTCTGCTGTTGATCACTTCACTCATTAAGATCTGAAAGCTTAAAAAAAGTAATGTTCTCGCCCAGCGTGTTCCATATCTAATCAGCAGATCATTACTGACGATTATGGCTCTTCAGGTAAACATCAGCAGTTAATTCATTGCTGTGCATGTGTTTTTCTTTAATTATCTGATCATTCATGTAATTTCTCCTCTCCTCTGTGCTTTGTGTCTGAAGGCCACAGTTAATTGAAGTTTCTCCTCTGTGTGGTTAAATGAGCGTGCTGCTTGAAGTCAGAGAGCTGCTAATGGCTGCTCTTTGAGTCGTCATTAGTTTGAGGTTCGCAGCTGCTTTACAATTTTTTCCACATTATCAGAGAATGTGAAAGAGGACTAATGGAAACAATGCTGGAGACAGACAGGACAACAAGATGGTGAATACTAAAGATCAGACCCAAATAAACAAGACAGGTGGACAGGAAGCTTGGTTCAAACAGTAATGAGACTGTACTACAGGTGTGCGGATCGTTCAGCTGGTCCCCGGCATCCTTTTGAAGGATCTCGTGGTCTTTTTAACATCTGCTCTGGGCAGTTTGCTTCACAAAGCAACAAAAGACAACAGCAAACCATCAACCAATCTGACCACCGTCCCGACGGAGGCTTCTGGAGCCATATTGAAGTTATAGTGCAGAAACAAACAGGTTTTAAATGTCTGATTTTTGTGCTCCTCTAGAGATGCTTTAGAAGGTTTTAAGCTCCTAATCTGACCTAAAATACACCCAAGAACCAGTTTAGGTAGCAGTAGTTCCACAAGCGTTGGAACTACTACACTTTGGGAAGTGATTTTCTTCCCACAGACATTTCTTCCCACCAGCACCACGCACACTGGATCTCTAAAGACACCAGCGCAGGTGATCTCTCTTGTTCCCAAATGAGACTCTTAGGGCTGTAAATGAGAGACAATGTATCATAAAATATAAGTTTAAATACTGGGACTGTGATAAGCATGAATCGTCAGCAGATGAATGAATGAATGAATAATGTCAAATATTTAACTGTGGGTATATCTGTCCAGCTTAACCGTAGCTTAATACGCTAAAGGGCCGACTCTAATTCACTCTTGCATCTACTTTTTCACAAGATTCAGGTTTGAACATGCATGACTAAACTTGGCATTGAGTAGTTTAAAGTATTAAAGGGGCGGGGATTCATTTAAATATGAACATGAATAACAAAAAAAGAAAGGTGTGGATTACATCAGGAAAACTTAAACGTGTCTTTTTAATTAACAGTTAGAATAACTGTGATGGACTCCCTGTACCTTCATCCAACAGATTGACCCTGTCCTGGGTGGGGCAGGTCCTTTGACGCTGTATTTAGCTGTTCTGATTCAGGTCAGCAGTCTGTTTACAGGAGAATCTGTGTCAGTATTCATATGTAACGTGAACTCTGAGTCACTGCAGGCGAGCGTGAGCATCCAGAGGAGCTGCTGCTGGTCAAAAGCAGCGTTTCAACAATGTGACAGAGACTGATGGACTCTGCCTGTGGATCTATTTTCAGGGCTCATTAATGCAAAACAGTGACAGCTGGGGAATACATTTGCATCCTCCTCGCTTCTTCCTCTGCTCTTCAGACTCCACAGCTGCCGCCTAATTGGTGTTTGTGTGTGGATGAAATGTGAAGGGCTGAAATAAAAATCCATCTGAAACCATTGGCTCGTTCTGATAATAAAGTCAGTGAAGGAGACGAAAAGCCAAAGTCAGGTAAATGTGAAGGACAAACTGCCGTGTGCAAATTAAAACAGCAGAAGAAGAAGAATGATGACGTTGAGGCTGGATGGGTTTCCAGTTGCAGATATGAGTGATGGAGGTGTGTGCCGTCATCAGAGCTGAATGATGAGCGTTTATTTACTGTAAGGTCCTCACTTCGAACTAACCACGCATGTGTGTGTAGGTGTAGGTGTGTGTGTGTTGAAAGAGATGGATGTTGACCCTGACAGCTTCAATCTGTCACTGTGACGAGTTTAAAAATAGAGAGATGAATAAAAATGTCTGCTGCGACATTTAGCTTCTCTCTTCTTTGCTCTCTCTTTGTTTGGATTCTTCATCCTCCTTTTTCTCCGCTTTCATCAACTGTCATTCCTCAGTCCACAGAAAGCAGCAGCACACCCAACACAAGATGTTTTCAGTTGTTTTTGTGCTCGCATAAGTCAAAAAGCACAAAAGAGCCCAAGAGGAGGAAAATATTTTCACTGGGGTCACATTAGCATGTTTCACCACATGTGACGTGGGCTGCTGGTGTAGATGGAGGTGAGAGCAATCAAACAGGTGAAAGTGATGGGGGAGGGGCACACAGTCATGTAAGTAACCACCGTGAAGTCGTCTCCTGATTGTAGACTTCACAGTGTTCCTCCTGCCTAGAGCCACTTCCTGGTTAGATGCTGTGATGTTGTTCTTTCCATTGTGTCGTCATACTCTGACGCTCGTGTTTGCAGAAACCATCTCAGCTGATGTTCTTCTGACAGACCTGCTGTAAATCAAATCACATTAGACTCAGACTCTAAACATGAAGCTGCTGGTAATCCTGCTGAAACGGGGTGTTGATGCTGCAGGCGGACAGCCGAACAGTGAGCTGAACGTCACTGCAGAGCTGCTTAAGGCTGAGCTGACAGTCTGAGGATTCTCTGCAGGTTCACAACTGTCAGCCTGTCAGCTCAGACTCAGGGATCATGGGAACATACTGTACTGAAGCCCAGAGGTCCAGGTTCGGGCTGGTCTCAGTCTGGAGGTCCTGCCTTGGGTCAGTTGGGTCCTGGTCTTTGTGGTTAGGTGAAGAAGAACATGCTGCTGTTAATAAAACCTGTTCAAAGCCTCCATCACGTCACCGTATTAATAACGCACAGAGGCGCACAGACAACGCTCATCCATAATGAAGCAGGACTCTCATTAAGCCAGAAACATTTTACTCTGACATGGACAGGAGTGTGTGTGTGTGTGTGTGTGTGTGTGTGTGTGTGTGTGTGTGTGTGTGTGTGTGTGTGTGTGTGTGTGTGGCCTGTTTGTCCTGTTAATGGGAGAGCAGCAGCGAGGCGCCATTTGTCCAGAAAGCGGCATAAATAATTTAGACGCAGCGAGGCAAGCGCGACGTGAATTCACTTTATGAAACGTTAAACATGCTGCCAGCAGCCAGCGTGTTAAAGCTCTCAGCGGGACGCACACACATTTACTTCCTGCACACTAAACCACATTTTCCAACATCACCTTCCCCCAGCGCCACATTTTCACTCACCTGTTACCTTAAGAGTCGACCTGCCTCACTGCTGTACAGTCTCATGGAGTCAGGAGGAACTCTAAGCCCTCCTGTGAAGGTGCAGGGGTCCATTTAAGAAATGTAAGTGCCAAACAAGTGTGAAGAAATCAAAGAGAACGACAGATTAGAGATCTCTTTTGAAGCAGAATCTGTAGCTTACAGTGTAAAACACCTGTCAGTGTGATAACACACCAGCCGACAAACTTTCTTGTTATGTGTGCAGCAGATCAGGTCGAGTCTGGGCCGCACCGGTGCTGTGACCTGAATCTGCAGCACCTCTCGGTCCGCAGTGTCGTGATGGATCATTGTTGTTCTGAAGCTTTCACTGTTTCATCTTCTGTTAAAAACTGGACTTCATTACTTAGAAACTGCTCCAGCTGTAGATTCAGGCTCTGCTAGTTGCTCTGGGCTCCAGCTGTAAGAACTCCTCCTCGCTGCTGTTGAAGTGCAGCCATATTTTTCTGTTTCTGTAGCAGAATCTGGGTCGGCCGGTCTGCGGGCAGATTCCTCCTCAGGGAGTCGTGTCTGGTTTCTGGCTCACCGTGCTGTGTGATCAACCCTTTCTGCTATTGGTTTCATTATTTTATGACCTGCTGCAGACTGAATTACCCACCAGGATGTTGATTAAATGATTGATTGATTGATTGTGGAAGCGTGGCTGATAGAGCACTCTGGCTTCAGTATGGAGGGATTAACCGTAAACTCTGAGAAGCTAAAACCTGAAGATTTCAGTGGATCTGACAAAGTGCTGACCGCAGCATCAATATCTGCTGTTTGTTATCCCACCCACCCACCCACCCACACACACACACACACACACATACACACACACACACACAGACACGTGAAGGTCGATGATGTGATGCAGTGTGATCGCCGGATGATAAAGTTCACCTTCTCTCAGCAGCACACATGCTCTGAATGACATTTCACACTAAACTCCCATGAGCCTCGGGTGTTGCAGTGGGCAAGCTGCCAGTCAGAGAAGTGAACGTGAACGCTTCATGTCTGCAGAAACTAAAACAAACTCAAAGTCTTACGTTTACATTGAAATAAAATTGGAATATTAGTCCTTGGGAACCTGCTCTGAACTACTCATATGTAACATGTCGTGTGCTCTGTGCAACTTTTCCATTACTCACATGTGTTTTATTGTTACTGATTGAATCGATTCTATCTATGCCTAAACAAACAGGCTTCCTTGAGTCCTTCGGGAGTCGTCAGTGGCCCATAGACTGATTTCTGCTTTCTCTGTGAAGGACTTGGACATCCTAACCCTCCCTGCACCTCCTGCTCTCTCCCCTCACAGCTCCCGACTGTCACAAACTAATAAAGTCAAAAATAAGCTGAGAAAAAAAACTCTATTATTGTCTTGCAGGTCATCAAATGATACTTAGTCATTTTATCATCATCTTCATCACGCAGAGCCTGATGATCCTGATCATTCAAAGACGGGCAGGAAACAGTTTGTGTTGAATCATTAAAGTGTAAGTGCATCAAACTGACTTTGCTCACTGAGCATGCTCCATCATTAAGGCCATCATCGTTATTCATCACTAACGCCGTTTCATCAGGATCATTATCAGACCCTCAGCTCTGAGCATCAGCGCTCGGCTCTCACACTGTCTGAAGAGATTATGGTGCTTTTTCTCTGAAGGAGCAGAGGAGATCCTCTCAGAGCTCCAGGTTACTGAGAGATCAGCATGGTAAAACCACAGAAGAAGAGAGTGAGTTTGGAAAAGCTCTTAAAGACTTTGCTGTTGATGCAGAAGGAGTTTGACTGAGCTGATATTTTATTGCCTGACTTTCCTGAATTCACCTCTAACTAAAGCTGAGCTGAGGGCGTTTCCTCCAAATTAAAATATCAATGACGACTGGCAGGATAAACGCTCATGTTCAGCCTCCAAATCCTCCTCAGCTCTCGCTTTTCTTTCAACTTAGCCGTAAGGATCTCCAACCACGCAGACTCTGAGCATTTGAACTGTTCACATTTGTGACCTCAGTGTGCATCTGAAAGCACATCGGCCACCCGCTGATTCAAAGTCCGGCCCTCAGAGGAAACATGGTCATCCAAACAGCACCTCAAAGCTGAGGTAGTGATATCACACTTAAGACGCTCAACAGTCAAGTTCAAATTTTATTCGTCACACACACAACCATACACAGTACGACGTGTGGTGAAATGCTTATTGTTGTGCAATGCCCGACCATTAAAACGACAGTAAGAATTTACAGATTTACAGATTACGACCAAATTTACAGATTTTAACTTAGAAATTTACAGTAAAAAAATAATGTGCAAACGATTTAAGAAAGAAGTCATGAGCGGTTTGTTGAAAGTTTGATTTGCTGGCTCTGACCACGATGCCTCCTGAACCCTCCTAGGTCACATGTTTCATGTCCACCATGAAACAAGACCCCGGGCCTCGGCTGTGCAGAGGGCGGTCTGGACATCTGTGCTTAAACGGCTGGATCTGAGGTTCAGGTCAGAGGGGAGGAAATGGTAGTAAACAGATGGAGTAATGTAATGTACCTAGAGTTTGGTAAAATTTAGAGTATTTCAGTAGGTTCCATGTTTGTGTGTAATAATAATTGTTAATATAACACTCAGAGACTGTCAGTGTTGAAATGTTTTGCCCTCGTTCCCGTTATTTTTAAAAAAAATTGCTTTAAATAGGTGAATACACAGCACAGTCAACACACACCCTCCTAGCTGAAGGACGTACTCACATGACTGCCACAACCACACACAGCCACACACGCCTGTACCCTGAGTGTGTTTCTAATTGGGAGAAGCACACTGATACAAGGTCGCAGTCTCTGATTGGCTGCCTGTGAGACGCGGTGGCTCGAGCTTTGAAGGTTTTGCGGGAGGAGACGAGGCGATCCGTCACTGACTCGAACTTCACCTTGAGCGAAACATGAAACTCGACAGGAAGACAAAGAGGACAGAAGTTTACAGAAGTGGCTTCCTCTCAGAACCTGAATAAAGGAACCTGAGCCGCAGATTTTTCTATGTGTTTGCACTTTTCGTCCACACGTAAACGGCGTTTTTGACCACTGAAAACAGAGATTTTCGAGAATTCAGTTTTTGCGTTTACCTGTGGACGAGGAAAATGGAGTTTTAGTCACGTAACGTCAAAGGCATGTGCCTTTTTTATGTCATGCTGTGCACCACATTATCGTTTACATGAGATGAATTTCTACAATAGCAAATATAGATAAAATGCTCTTGTTGTTAATTTTACTATCTGCAGTGTTACATGTTTACATACACACACACAGTTACTGTCCCTCCATTTAGAAAGACAGAGGCGTCAAAGTGAACTCCTCCATTCAACACAGATGCTCTCACAACCTAAATGCCAACGCTGACGTCGTTGTCGGGTTTTGAATAAATTAAATTTTAAAATTAAATGTATGTATGCTATATGCATTTTGTTCATTCCTAAGTTGTGAGTCTACACCAGCCAAAATACTTCTTTGGTTATTAATGTTTGAAATGATGAAGGCACTTGAAAAGTAACACAAAATTAGCTGCCTTTCCAGAAAAACACAAAAACTTTTCAGAAGTCCTGCATAAAACCCTGTTCACTCTTTCCCCCCAGGCTGCTAGACTTCTGATTGGCCAACATTTCTACACGGCTAGGATTTGGCGTGTTCTTGACAGCGTTTGACTGTGTTTTTGTTGTTTACATGTGGACGGAAAACTGCACGTGTGGATGGGATTTAAAAAAAAAATCAGAAATGGAAAATCTCCATCCATCCATCCGTAGCCTTAGTCAGCATCTGACACACCAGTTATGGATATCTAAACAGCTTGGTTAATGTTTGCTTAATAATAAAAACTAGCTTAATTTTTCATATGCAAATACATAGATCTGACCAATCAGAACACTGCATTTGGCAACTAGTGCATCGTAGCTCAGTAGTGAATACACAAAGATATGGAAAAGACAAAGTAATCCTGTTTAGCGTCAGACACACAGTGAGACCCAGATTTCTTTGCCTCCTCTGATGTTGTCCTAACTCTCTTAGAGCACAGCAATCATAAACAGGACTCTTACATATCATACATGAAACACATCTATAAAGACTGTGACCCGGCACACTGTTATTGTGACCACTTTTGTTTATTGCTGTTGCACACATACAGTTTTACCGTTCCGCACCCGGTCCACCAACTTTCCAGTTGGCTTACAGCACACACTCCTACTCTCTGGTCCCCGGCTTCACTATAAAAAGGAAACGCTTCTTCAGGACAATCATCATCACCTATCCTTCCAAACCTCCCTGGCACCGCCCCCTTGAGCTTACTGCACCACCCCTCCCCTGCAGCTGAGCCAGGGACCACACCTCCGCCACGACATCATACATATGTCACATAATGTTCATCATACATGAAACTGACAACTCAAAATCAAATAATTTGTGTGATCATATGTGTGATAACATCCATAACTAGCAAAAAGCAACTGCTTATTTAAGATGTCACCAGCTCAAGCTGTTCAAGCTAGCCAGAAGGCAATTTAGATGTGAAAGAGGAACATCTTTACTGGTGCTGAAAATGAGTCTGCTGCTTGAGGCAAATTCAAATGTCCTGAATGTGCTACTGATACATTCCTTTGAAAAACTAAGTGCATCCATACTGCTTCTGTTAAGACAGGAGTTAAGACACAATCACACTATCTTCCCTGAAGTGGACATCCCAACAACATCACACAAAGATCAGACCATGCAGTGCTCAGAGAAACTGGAAAACCGAGAGCAAACCTCAATGACCTGTAGTAACGCTGTGAAGACCAAACCTCCTCCACAGAGATGAGACGGACTGATGAAGTTACACAGAAACCATTAGCACGACTAAGTGGTGTTGACCGAGGATGTACAAGCTGCTGAATCATGAGGTGGATGTAATATGTCAGGTGTCGTTATTCATCTGAGTAATTCATCTGAATAATTTTAGAGACTAAGGGTTAGATTATAGTTTCTATTATGTTGTTTTTATCATGACAGTAAATGATCATACAAAAGCCGTGCCATCTTCCTGTGATTGTTAACTACAGATCAGTTTGAACAAGACAAAAATATCATTTCCACATGTAAAAGTATTTTTCTTATATCTCTCTTAAACATATAAAAATATTTTAACATTTTGACGTTTCTGTTGGTGTGAACTTAATGTTTAGTTTATCAGTTTGCTTTCAGTTATAAATCGGTCACTCTGATTTGATAAATCCGTAATTAGAGCTCGAGCACTCACCCAAGGTGTCCTGAGTGTTATTGAGCCTCAGGGTGAATAAAGCTCGTGACTTTAGCCTGATCGACACGCTCTCCTCTGTCCAAGTGTCTGAGAGCTGAGCATGCTGGGAACGCCGCTGATGTCTTACTGTTGGAAAGTGGGGCAGAATCATTTGGGTGTTTTTAAGTTTTGATGTATGTGTTGAGTGTGTTGACGTGTGGTGGTGGTAGAGCAGAGCTCTAGCACCTCCATGTGGACGTTGACTGAACTACAGCATCATTCATGAAACTAAAGGTAAAACGCTGCGTCAGCTCTATTTTCTGCTGAGTTTTTGAAAAAGCTGCGTTTAGTTTAGTCATTGAGTATCCGTCACACCAATCATAAGTGAAGAGGTGTGGTGATCAGCTTACGGGAAAACAGATGTTTAACCACAGCTCGTTGATCACACAAGATTACTGAATCCGTCTGACTGTTTGAGAGCTTTGCCTTTAGGCCTCCAATCTCAGCTCTTATTGTTGTAGTCAAACATCTTGATCTTTGTCTTGTCTGATCATCAAACTTGTGTTTGGTTTGTTCATGTGGGCAGCTTCAAATTTCAGTCAAGCTTGAAGGTGCCAGTTTTGGATCAGGGTCTTCTTTCTTTATCAGCACCTCTCAGTCCTCTCAGCTGGATTCAACCCAGGACCTTCTTACTGTGAGGGGACAGAGCTAACGCTGCACCACTACACCACCTGGAGTCAGAACCAAAGGATTCAAAGTAGTTTATAAAGTGGGTCCACATCAGAAATTATCACAGACCACAGACTGTTCTGTCTGCTCTTTATGCTATGTGTTATATCAGCACATATCAGGCCTCATTTTATTCTCACTTCAATCACAGTAATGCAAATATTTTGTGAAATAATCGTTGCACTGCATGAACACCACAGTTCTTAACACCATCATGTATCTTCTTTACTGCTGTGCAAAGAAAAGAGATGTAACCCAACATGCTTTTCCTTTTGTATCACACAGATGTTTGGGGGAAACGGCCTATCAGAGGCTGAAATACATCATCAGAGGTGTGCTCATTTCACTGTAGCTTATGCTCAGCATAACTCATGATAGTCTCCAGTATAAATGACTCAAAACACAGTGTATATACAGTGTGTCAGTCTTTCATTTACATTCAGGTTAACTTCTGGTGTCCTCAGCATTAACACTCTGAAGTTTTTCTTTAAGCCTTTACACCTTCACACAAATAAGCTTCATAGTGTTTCTGTGGGATGTTTGATGTATTCCGATTTATTTGCCTTCAGGTTTCTGAGTGGGTGAAAGCTGAAGAATCCTTGATGCTCCATGTTGCTGTGTGAAAAAACAAAAAGCCAGATATATCTGATGTTATTCAGACCCTCTGAAAATGTCAAATCTCGGTGACCTCACAGCTGGTCTGACCTTTGACTCTCTGCTCTCTCAGATATGGCGACATGGTACCAAAGACCATCATGGGGAAAATCTTTGGCTCCATCTGCTCTCTGAGTGGTGTGTTGGTTATCGCCCTGCCTGTCCCCGTCATCGTGTCCAACTTCAGCCGAATCTACCACCAGAGCCAGCGAGCCGAAAAAAGACGAGCGCAAAAGGTGAGCACTCCATCCATCCATCCATCCATCCATCCATCCATCCATCCATCCATCCATCCATCCATCCATCCATCCATCCGCGCGGATGTAGCACTCATGTAATCCCACACTGAAACACAAGACTGTGCAGTGACTCTGGAAGCATCCAGCTGCCCTGAGGCACGCTAACATTATTCAGAGTAGTGTTAGCTGAACATCTGTACAGACCTGATGTTCGTGGAATATGTATCAGATTAATTTTAGCAGCTGCAGCTTTTAAAAACTAACACAGAAATTTTAAAAGTCTGTAGTCATCTCAGATCTACAATGCTGGTCATTACACTGAACCTTTCTGGTAAGACACTGCCACCCTGTGGTGAAGGTGTTTATTGCATATTTGCAGAGGTGTTTACCGAGAGCAGCTGTGGATGTGGGTGGGTGTGTTTACAGCCATGTACTACACGAGTGTTCAGGGAGAAATCCAGAGTATCTCTGAGAGGAAGCAGGGCCCTTCTGAAATAAGAAGGCCGATTGTTGCAGAAGGACACTCACACATCAGTGTAGTACATCTTGAGTTTGTGCACAACCCACAGGAGAAAAGAGAGGAAGACATGGAGAGCAGGAAGGCGTCCAGGCTTTACTTCCTCCCAGCATCAACAAATGAGTTTTCTGGTTGTGCTGGAGACCTTTGTTTATCCCGCTGGGAGTCAGACAGAAACACCATGTTGGAAAGTTACAGAGAAGCAGCTGAATCATGTTTCTGTGTGCAGCCCTAACCCTGCAGAGGATCTCTGAAGAATAAACATTATCAGTTTCATACAACACATCATCTACTGAGCTTTTATGTTCTCTCATGCACATCATCAGTATGTGCATGAGTGATGTAATTAAACCTGCATATTCACACCACTGGAGCTCACTTAGCTTTAACCTGTAAATAAATCACCTGTGGGATCATTATATGAAGGGATAATCTTTCAGAGATCATGAAGAACCTGCCGACCACATCAGTCTGTCTAGCTGTTACTGTTTAATAATTCCCGATACAATAATCATGATTACATTGCAACGCAAACATGGACAAACTAGGCCAAGAGTCAGGCGATCAGTAACAAACATTTGATCAGATGTTATCTTGCATTTGCCCAGTGGGGGGCGCTGTTTTTATGGCTTACTCTAAAGTTTGCCGCACATTTGATCGTTTGATGGAAGCTGCAAATCTTTTTGATTTTTGCTTTGTTTTTATGTATTGCTTCATCAGCCGCTGCTCATACAAACCAACACTTTGTTTGTATGATTTAAGATCAGACTACAAGCTGAAGTCATTAAAGAGTACAGCTTGTGTCCAGATATTGACATTTTTGATATCTTGATATCGCTTCACTGAAGTAACTTTTTTGAATACAGAAGATATGATTTTGCTCACATTAGTTACCTTGTTACTTTGTTTCATGCTGCTTTTTCCCCTCACTTAGGATGTTTCTCTTTCATTTTGCTTTCATCCATGTGTGTGTGTGCTTCAGCAGTGACATGTTTTTGGATCCATGTGATGATAAAATGCTCTCATTTCAAAACCCCAACCTTTTACATTAGTTTCTCTTCACGTGCCAAACATGAAAGTGTGCTGAAGGAAAGTCCTCCTTGTGATTCCTGCAGGCGACCTTAGTTTGCGTCAAATATGCCGCCTCATTTGCAAACACTCGCCAACTATTTGTCACAGCAGAAATCAGACTTAGTGAGAGGAGACACCGACCTGCCCCTGGGTCTGTGTGATTGTGGTCTCATAAATTGTTGGGTAGGTTTATCTATAATTACACAGCACCACATATAAGTAGAATTAAAATCAGCAAAATAAGAATTTAAGTGGTAAAATTAAATCGTTTGGAGCAGAAAGTATAATCTTTATATCCAAATTACATAAAAATTTAACATCTAAATACTTTGACCCAGTCCAAGCACATTAAAACTGTACTTTAGTGAAGTACTTAAGTAACTCTGCTGAGTTACATTCCACTGGTTCTGTCCCTGCTGTCGGAATATAAGAGGACTCTAGTCCATTGGCAGTGGTGGAAGGGGCACAGGCTATGCCCTTCTAATTCCTCAAAACTCCAAACTTCCTCAACACAAGCAGAAAGTGACAGCCTAGTTACTTTTACCCTGCAAAGTCTCAACCTTACTTTATAAAACAGTCTCAGATCAGCACTTTAGACCAGATGTTTGGAGATCATTTCTGATCCTGTGCTTGTCTGGACCGAGTTTGTTCTTGTTTTAAAATGAAAGTGTGTGAATTTAGCCCGTGTTAGCTGGTCCTCATCTCGCTGTGCTCATGTGTTTAGCTGACTGAAGTGTTACTGCTCCGGTCCTCTGCTGTGTGGGGGTGCCTTACCCTACCAACAGGAAGTTCTCTACACCTCCACCTCTCAGTGTCTCTCCTACTATCTTCTTCTTTTTTTTTCTTCTTTTGACTGTGCATTAGTGCATTTTGATGAACCCTAACATGCAGCTCTGCTGTTATGAGATGATTGGCGTGTTGGACTTCATTGCCTTGTGGAGGAATGAAATTGGGCTGAGCTGCATGTCAATTACCCAGCCAACCTGCATGCAATTAGGTGGAGTCACTGTAAACCAAAGGCAAGGCTAGTGGATAACAAACAGAGATGTGTGAAGGAACAGTCCAACATTTTGACAGGTGTCCTTCTCAGAGTCTAGGTCGGAGGCTAAATATGAGTGTACCTATGTAGAAAAGACTGAAGGGTATATTTATAATTAATGCTAGGTGGTGCTAGCAGGTGCATCACTTCCTTTAGAGTTTCTAGAACAGACTGACAAAAACGAGATTCTTCATCATAAAACTTCTTAACATCACCAGGTCACCTGGTATCATATCAGATTGAGTTAGGGTAGCTTTTGGTGTAACACCCATCCAAACCTGGCAGATATACAGGTGCTGGTCATAATATTAGAATATCATCAAAAAGTTGATTTATTTCACTAATTCCATTCAAAAACTGTAATGTGTATAATGTATATGTTCATTCCACACAGACTGATATATTTTAAGTGTTTTTTCTTTTAATTTTGATGATTATGACTGACAACTAATGAAAACCCAAAATTCAGTATCTCAGAATATTAGAATATTACTTAAGACCAATGCAAAGAAAGGATTTTTAGAAATCTTGGCCAACTGAAAAAGTATGAACATGAAAAGTATGTGAATCTCACCACATTTTTGAATGGGTTTTGTTTCACAAAGAGTGGACTGCAGCTGGAGTCAGTGCTTCAAGAACCACTACACACAGACGTATGCAGGACTTGGGTTTCAGCTGTCGCATTCCTCGTGTCGAGCCAGTCTTGAACAACAGACAGCGTCAGAAGCGTCTCACCTGGGCTAAAGACATAAAGACTACTGCTGAGTGGTCCCAAGTTATGTTCTATGGAAATCAGGGTCCCAGAGTCTGGAGGAAGAGAGGAGAGGCACAGAATCCATGTTGCTTGAGGTCCAGTGTAAAGTTTCCACAGTCAGTGATGGTTTGCGGTGCCATGTCATCTGCTGGTGTTGCTCCACTGTGTTTCCTGAGGTCTGCTGTCAGCTCAGCCGTATACCAGGAAGTTTTACAGCACTTCATGCTTCCTGCTGCTGAACTTTATGGAGATGCAGATTTCATTTTCCAACAGGTTGTGGCACCTGCACACAGTGCCAACCAGTACCTGGTTCAAGGACCATGGTATCCCTGTTCTTAATTGGCCAGCAAACTCGCCCGGCCTTAACCTCATAGAAAATCTATGGGGTACCGTATCACTTTGTGTCTCCTGTTAACAAAAATCTCCCAAGAAGACAAAGCAATTGTCTTTAACATGACTGTACTTGTGATTATTTATTTATCTTTCCATTTAAATGTGTTCTTTAAGAAGTCTGATTTTAATATGACATATACAGGTTTGTTTTTTCTGACAGATGTATGCAGTTAAACTGTTAAAACAGGTGATTTAGTGGCTATCGATATTCGGCAGTGTTGTGGCAAGACGGCATAAATGGAATTATAAAAACAACAGTACGTACTACAGTACTATGTTAATAGCTTCAAACTCTTAAGTGTGATTTCATTATAAATAGTTACATTTTCAGTTATCTTGAGAAACACAAATAATCATTTTTATATGAGACAGCGAGTGCAGGCAAGTGGATCTGAAAAAAGATAGTAAGACCTCAAATTTCTTGATATGTTTGACAGGTGAAAGCCCTGAAGGAGAAAATAGAAGAGCACAGAGGTAAAGATGCATTTCCTAAAGTGGGACAGAAACTCATCTATGCAGGTAAGCTTGAGGGTTACTCTGAGAAAATAATCGCTGCGTTTTAATCAGACATTGTTTCTGGTGTTGTTACTTTAAAAACAATACTCTTGTTATATTTAATTTCAAAAGTAATGATAATTGACCCAGTCCCCATGTGTGACTGCAAACACACTGTAATTATAGTAATTAAATTGAAGAGAACAGCTGAGGCAGAGAAGCTGCAGAAAATGTGGCTGAGCTGTTGTAAGATTAAAGCAGAGGTCCAGGCTCGAATCTGCTGCTTCTATTTGTTCTCTAACCCCAGCTTTCCTGTCTTCTCTCCACTGTCCTAACACAATAAAAGGTAAAAGACACAAAAAATGCACTGGGAAAAAATAAAAAGTAAAACTGCTTTGAACACACTAAATTGTGTATTATTGGAAAATTTATCTTAAAGTATTAGATCTAAAAGTACTTTTTCTGCAGAAAAATGTTCTCATCGCTATATAGAATAATATATGTTCTCCAGACACAGGAAAACAGGTTCACAGCTTGAGTTAAAAAAAATCCATCCATCCTCTTCTGCATGGGTCTGTTCAGGGTCGCTGGGGTGCTGGAGCCTATCCCAGCTACCATAGGGTGAGAGGCAGGGTACACTCTGGACAGGTCCAGAGTGGCTGCTGCAGGGCCAACACAGAGAGCAGCAGACAGACAGACAACCACTTGCACTGACATCCACACCTATTTAAAATGACCAGTTAATCTAACCCCACTTAGTGCATGTCTGTGGACTGTAAGAGGAGACCCCTGTGAGTAAACACAGGGAGAACTCCACACAGATAGTAGATTTGAACCCACGACCTCGCTGTGAGGCAGTGCTAACCACCACACAAGATGCTGCCCCAGATTAAATGCATATTAGAACATTTTAAACGTCACAGCTGAAATTAAAGGTTCGAGCACCGTGTGACACAGTTAACCGACAATATTTATGGAGATAATAATAATAATTAATAAAAATATTAATTAAAAATTTAAGATCGTGTTAATCAAATGTTTTTTCATACATGCTAATCTGAAAGCACGGTGGAACCGTGTGCCTGTTGGTGTTGCTCAATGACTGTAGAAAACATGGACGACCTAACAGCTCCACATAAAGAAAGAAAAAAATGTCCTATTGCCCCCTGGGGTCAAAAAGTTCTTCTCAGATAAAGAAGCTTTTTGCCACTATTAGTAGTTCTTATCATCCAGATTTGTGTTCAACAAATATTTCTCATAACTGATTTTGACTACTACCATAATGCTGTTAAACTGGGGTCATCATAACAGCTTTGACTGGCAGCTGCAGTCACGCAGAAACTTGCGCATCTCTGTTTGGGAATAGAGGATAGAGACTCTTAGAGGAGGTCCGGCATTTACTTTCCAAAACCACGACGGACTGTTAAAACTGACAGCGTGAGGTGCTCTGCAGTAAACTGGATTAACCCACAGAAGGACCCGAGGCCCTGGCGCCCTTTCCCGGTAAGTTAAATGTATGTTGGCCAGCTAACCAGTAACTAATGTCCTTGGCTAGCTAGCTACGATGAGCAGTCAGCTGTCAGGGAAAGCTATGTTCATCAGTTAATCTGTGCACATGAATGAACTGACTAAAGAAATCACTTTGAGCTTGAATGTTCATTAAACTCAGCTGCTCTGACTGCACTGAACTAAAGGATGTTCAGACATGCAGCTGAAGACGAGGCGCTGAAACCAGTTGCATGAGAAAAAAAAGCACCAACAGC
The DNA here is from genome assembly GCA_015108175.1 of Pelvicachromis taeniatus. NCBI lineage: Eukaryota > Metazoa > Chordata > Actinopteri > Cichliformes > Cichlidae > Pelvicachromis > Pelvicachromis taeniatus. The sequence goes on along the minus strand of VURO01046385.1, from coordinate 13,534 downwards.
TCAAAGGTACTAGGTAATCTGTCAGTATATAAGGCTTTGTCTTTTTTTGTAAATAAACAGCTAATGTCAGCAGAACTGAAAACATGTAAGAGTAGAAGTGCAGATCCTGAAGTGTGTGAGGACAGGAAAGGATTCGATTTATTTTAGATTTGAGGGATAAACATTTCACGGTTTGTGATGATTCTATTCTCTTTGTGATTACAGGAGCTGCCCTCAGATTTGACCTCAGCACCACCCAGTGACAGCAGACAGATCGTCCTATATGTTCACTCTTTGTAGTGGCTCCAAAATTAACCGATGAAAAAAAGTACAAAGGCTAAAGTACCATATTGTGTGCTGTCAGTGAAAGCTGCGGCTGTTTTATTGATAACTTAAAGACAAAAAGTCAAAGGGATTAATCATCCATGCTATATATCAGCATAAACAGTACCTCAGTTTGGTGTTTCAGAAAGCTGCTGATCTCAGACCTGCAAAGCTTCTGTTTAAAACACTGATTGTACTCAGCTACATGAAGAGGACATGAGATTTTCTCTGCCAGCATTAAATACGACCTGATGAAAGTCAACGGTTGTCACTTGTATATTGAACTAAAAGGTTAATCTGTAATTCTTTCACACTGTAATTGAGTGTGGAAGTAATTGAGTTACTCATACCAGAATAATCAGAAAGAATAATATATATTCTAAATATATAACAGGACTGAATATAACCTCATCATGTGAGTCCAGAGGCTCAAACCTGTATCTGAGCATGATGTGCAGTTCTAACATCACACAAAGCAAACATCGCTAGCACACTGTTCATGAAGTGCTGGGTTTGTACATCTTCTGGGATGGGCTGAAGATTTCCCTCTGAGGCAGCTGCTGGTAAACATTGTGAGATCTGCTTGATCCTTGCGATGAGCTTCAGTCTTCCTGATGTTTCTGAAGTGACGTCTCTCTCAGCAGGTCAACAGAACATCTGGCAAAGGACAGCTGTGATAAAAGGGAGGAAGTCTCTCCAAACCTCTGGACCCAGTAAACGCAGCTTGGTCCTGATGGTCACTCGTTTCCCCCAGGGTGAATGTATCTGTTGACAATAATATGGACTCTAATAAATAAATAGAAAAATTACACTTCCTTCTGCTGTTGTGCTTTTAAATCATTTCATTTAAAGTTTCCATGTTACCAGGTATGAGAGTGCTCTGTGAGTGTAACTGATCTAATACTGTTTAAAACTTCAGTTTAATACTATCTTTGGTCTTATGATAAAATCTGAAAGGAAAACAGTTAATTTCCAGATAATTAGGTATTAACAGTAACTCTGTGGAGTGTGCAGTAGTAACAGGTGTGTAGCATCGCTAACTAGATAGCAACAAGCCTGTAACATAGCGCGTATGCTAACGGCTAATCTAGCAAATGAATTAACAGGAGCTAAAGAGTGATGTAACATGTGTAGAACAATAAGATGTGAAGATGTGTTTTTGTAATTATAACAATGTGGTTGTTAGCATAGGCGAGTTTAGACCCTTTTTCATCAGAGCACCCCTAATAATGGCCATATTAGCAGTAGTAGTAATAGCCCATTTTCATGTTATTTTCTGACATTGTCTTCAAATGTTATATTTTCCTAGCTTTTCTATTGATGACAGTACAAGATAGAATGAAAACAGGTTTTATTTCCAGTGTTGTTGATGTCATGGTGTTGCTCATACAGAGGCGTAGCTGCTTCTGCAACCTGGTTTGTCATCAATAGCCTGATAAGCCTTCCGTTACTGCCACAGAAAGAAGATAAAGTAGTAATTAATTCTTTGAGCTGATCTCTCCCAGTAAAGTATTACACATTATATTCCTGTAAATAAGTGTTACTTCTATAATACTCACAAGTTGGGTTTTTTGTTCTTTTATTTTCATTCCAAGGTAAAGTATTTGTTTTGTGCCAAGTAACTGGGCTACAACAACACCTGGGTATGTAGAGGTGTATATATCCAAACATAGCCAACCTACACAGTTGTTTTGTATGGTACAGTACCATTCCTCAGCATCATTTGAAATGGTTTTCTCCAAATAAAGAAACTGGCACAGTCAAGCACAGTGGAAAAAATATCCATCCATCCATTCGCTTCTGCTTATCCTTTTCAGGGTCGCGGGGGGCGCTGGAGCCTATCCCAGCTGTCTTGGGGCGAAAGGCAGGGTACACCCTGGACAGGTCGCCAGTCTGTCGCGGGGCTAACACACATATACAAACACACTGCATGTCTTTGGACTGTGGGAGAAAACCGGAGGATCCGGAGAGAACCCACGCAAACACGGGGAGAACATGCAAACTCCACACACAAAGACCCCGGCCTGATGGTGGAATTGAACTCAGGACCTTCTTGAGGCAACAGTGCTAACCACTGTGCCACCGTGCTGCCCGAAAAAATATTATTTCTTAATAAAATGATAAGTCACAATCACCCTAGTATTCATAAGCACATTCATGTCCCATTATTTGAAAAGACTGCAGCAGTTTTAACATAAACATCTCATGCCCTACTGGATTTCAATTAAACACTGTGAAATCACAGTGACAAATTTGACATTGATAGACGTCTATTACCATTACCCAAACATGAATCCGTGTTTCATGGATCATGATGATCAATGAATGAACCACAAAAATTCAGATTAGGGTATTTTTATTTCTGTTCTTAGTAGTAATTATTTCCATGCTGACACTGTTGTAAGTTCAACAAATAGTTGAAATGACAGTAAAGGTTTTGACCAGCAGGAGAGTTTGTGTGTACATGAAGCCTTAACAAATGAACCTTTTTCTGAACCAAATAAATGGAAAGCTTCAAGGCTTCATCTCGCCAACACCAATGGTTGTATTTACTTGACTTTAACAAGTCGTCAGTCGTGGTAAACCCATCAGTAGATACCATCACAGCCTGTGTTCTGTCTTCCTCCCCCATTGTCAGACCCTACGCTAGCGCAGTGGGTCCAGGCTCCTTCCAGTGCATGACATGCGTGGCCTCATGTTATGAGAATACGCAGTTCCAGGTGGTTGCAGCGCCAGGTTGCACCTCAGACTGTCCACGGGCTCAGTGATGCTCTGGTCCAGATCTGGGAATAAATACTCTTAAGACGACATCCACGTCTTATTAGCAGAGTGCCCTTACCTTGTCAGGCATGCATACGAGCGGGTGAGGGGACATACAAACTATTGAGTACTAAATTATACTTTGAATGAGATAATGTGTCATCAGTGACAGTAGCGGATTTAATATAAGAATGGAAAATGTCCTAGATTTACCAACACTAATAAATTCTGCTGCCTGCAAGCTGTTCAGTATTTTTTTTCTGCATTGCCAGAAATGTAATTAATCCAAATTACTAAAAGATTTGGTGAATTATATTTGAAGATTGACCATCTTCATCTATCAGCCTGAAAATGTTTGTGTCCTATGACACAGTGCTAAAGTAGAGGCGGTTTTTCTGGTAAATTTGTTTTAAGAATCAACACAAACTTTAAAATATAGACTACAAGCAAAGAAAAATAAAATTTACATTTTTTCCCCAGTAATTTTTCTGTTTTGTCAGAAATATTGCTTGCATAAAATTTCTTGCAACATTGTGGTATAATTAACAAATTTAATAAACAAGTGGCTGATGTCACACTGGCTGCCTTCATATTTCCTCTACACCCTGTATGGAAAGGTTACAGCCTATAAATCTGTTTCGTAGTCACTATTCAATAATTCTGTCTTTTGTCATTTGCTGTTTCTTTGTGAATGTCACAGGCAAAATCTTAAACGATGATATCCCACTGAAAGAGTACAAAATCGATGAGAAGAACTTTGTGGTGGTCATGGTTACCAAGGTCAGTGTCTCTGCACATTGGTTTTTGTGTTTTAGACAGTCATGTTACGCACACAACTTTGCTGCTTTGAGCTTGTTTTTGTTCTGTTTATTGTTTTTTGTTTTTATTTACTCAGTTTTACTATAGCATAGGATGACTGTCAGTGTGACTATATTGGTTCTATGCACTTCCTCTACAAATATATTGGCAAAAACAATATCAACACACTATTATACACTAAGCATCAATTGTTAACACTATTACACTCATTTATTGCAATCCTTGTCTAGTTAAAGTTCACCTGAAGACATTAAAGCCAGTGTGCTTAACACTGGAAACAGCTGTACCTGCCATGTATTAACAATGCTGTTATCATTTCCCTGTAGTTTGGCACTAAGCCTCTGTTAGAACCCTAAAAGTTCATTTTTCCTGTATCTATTTACTCAGTATACATTTTTTCATAACTTTGTTCTTCTAGCGATGTTAAAGTTTTAATATCTGCTCAAATTTCCAATAAAATATTTTGCATATCCTTGAATATCTCTGAAAACAATAATTTTTATATGACCCACTTTCTATTTTACTGAGTTGTAGATGTATATATATAAAAAGACAGATATATGACACAGACACAAATTCCATTCTATTCTATTAAAATAAACTGCCATAAAAACATGGAAAATGATCTGATATGTTCTTGAATTATTTTGCAGTGTATACTATAACTTCTATTATAATGAGGTTTTCAACCAGCCACTTTCTCTCAGAGTCATATTTTTGACAGTGTAATAATGTTCTCTGGTTTCATCTTCTCCATAGTAGTCACATTTCCTTATTTTAAACAAAGGGCAGCTCTGCCCTTTGAAGTCCCTATATGGGTTTTCTATGGGCTAGCCCACTCTGCGTTGCCTAGAGAAAACAATGATGGGCATGGGCTAATCCACACGTGTAAACTGTGGGCCCACATGGAAATGTTTCTTGGGGTAGTTTAACAGGGTTGCATCCTACCTGATTAGTTCCATTTTTCACTATGTCTTATTTGATCTTTTGAATGCCATCAGTGTTGTACACTGGTTGTTTGCCTGAAATAAACAATGAAGTGCTTCTGTGTGTTTGTTTGGCTATCTTAGCAACACCAATAATGATCAGCATTCACATTTCGTTTTAGCCCAAACCAACCTCTCCCGCTGAAGCAGCCACTCACTCAGTTCCCAAGCCAGCTGCAACTCCAGTGCCACCCTTAGCTGCAGCCCCAGCACCAGCCTCTGACCCAAAACAGTTGCCCTCCACACCAACACACACAATGTCTGCTGCCATACCTAACTCACAGTCGGTGCCTCCCGCTGAAGCCCCACCATCTGTTCAAGAAAACACCACTGTGGCTTCTGTTGATGCAACAGCAAAACCCACCTTGGACTCACACTCAGAATCAGCTCTGGCCTCTGGTTCCACAGCCACTGCTGCCTCTTCCACAGTTCCTGAAGCTCCAGCTTTAGTCCCTTCAGATAGCCACACCCCTGCTGCCCAGACAGAAGAAGAGCTGAGGGAAGACCCAGAGAATGAACCGTCTGGCACAGCACCAGTCCAATCCTCTGCTTCAAGGTTGGATACTAGTTTTGTTTATGTAAACTGTGGCAGTTTAATTGATTGATCAAGAAATATCATAAGGAGTTGTAAAATGGGTAGGTAAGCTCATATTACTCTGGTGTAGATGATTATATAATGAAGACGCTCTTGTTGCTTTCTGCATTTATAAAACAACAAGAATATAAAACAACACAACCTTGACGTAAATGGTGTTTGTGAGAAAGAATATGGATCCATTTTCATTGATTTATCATTGTTTCATTCTTTTTAGCCATGTTCTGTGGCTGCAATGAGGAACTGAAAGTGATGTATGTTATTTACTTTTGTTTAGTTTTAGTAAATAATAATTATGCATATTGCTGGTACTCAGTTCAGTTTTATTATATAGTGGCAATTTGCAAAAACAGTCATCTTATGCAGAAAGAGAACCTCAATAGTGGATATAGGCATTGAGGTTATAGCATAGTGCCTCAGTATAGAGCATGGAACACTTCTTATCTTGATTCCTAATTTTTACTCTTAGCATAAATCCTGGTTGTTTAGAATAAAGATTTATGCCATGTTTTTATTTGTTTGTTCATCTCTCTCAGCCTTGTTGATGAACTGGGTCTTCTTGAAGAAGCAGCGTCAATACTGGGTAATTATCAGTGATTATTCTTTTCTTTGTCATGAAGAGTAAAATACTAATGTGCTATTTATATGGTGCTTTTTGTTTGAACCATTAGAGTGTGCTTGACTGGAAACGTAATGTATTCATAAATGGGCTGTTTCCTATATAGTGCTAGGATGAACTGTGCAGAAGTACTGCCTCTCATTTATTCCTGATTTAGGCACTTTATTACTTGCAGCCTCTCAAACAAACACTTAATGTGTTCCCATTTCTTTAGCTTAATGTATGAAAAAAATCCAAAGATAGCAAACCTGGAACCACATGCTAGTATTTTTGCATCAACAAGGTGTTTTTGTAAAAATGTGTCATATTTCAGCGTGGTGAGTAGTGGCTTAAAAATTTGATGGAAGTTGGAAAGTGGAGGACAAATGAAGAAATTACAGTCCTAAAAACTTTCTACAGCAAATGAACAGTATGTGGAAGTTAGTATCATCTAGCTGACCTGACATCATGTTTGCTGTTTTATCAGAAATGATCACAACAGCTGGCAAGATGTAATTTTCTTTTTTCTCTTTTTAAAAATGTGTTCTTTAAAGAGTTTTCTGTCTTTAATACTAAACCAAAGAACAAAGACTAACAGTCACTAAAAAGCAAAACGATAGAACACCACTCCCGGGTTTGTAATTTCTTTCTTATTCATTCGTTTGTGTGTTTGTGGACTTTTTTGATGTTCAGTTATCAGCATCCTCTTCAGATAGGGCAATATCTATGATAAAGTCCATACATGGTCTAGGTTCTGGTTATTTTGCTGTGTTGTGTTGATTGTAATTATTATCCTGTTTGTATTTTGCCTACCCTGGTCCCACGTCTCTGTGCTCCCTCTGTTGTCATGTCCACGATGTCATGGTGTCTGCTTGTGAGTCAGTGTCTGTAAAGTTCAGTGTACTTCCTGTTTTACTTTGGTAGTCTTTGGTCTGTGTGTAATGTTCGTTTGCTCTCCCTCAGCGCATCTGTGTAATCAGTGTCAGCCGTGTCTCCCAGCTGTTTCCTCTCGGTGCTGTTTGTCTGCGTTTTACCCTGCTCGTCGTCCCTTCCTGTGTGCCTGTGTGAATTTTCTGTTGCATTCAAATCTTCTAATACTGTGAAAATTTATTATTTTCTAAGCAGTTATTCTACTTTATCGAAAGCTTTCTTTTCATCTAGTGATAGTGTCAGGCTTTTGTGTTATAAACTAATATAAACACCCAGGCGCGAGGCATGTTCAATATGTTTATTGAAGCAATATTGCAAGAAAAGCAGTAATCATTGTAAGGCACCTGTGGCATGGTATTGTGGACTTACTATGGCACACACACATGAAACAGGTCTCACAGGAGTCAGGCATCGTGGTAAGGTCTGCACAGAGAGTGCATCCAAGGCATCAAAACACAGAATCTAGAACAAGATGGAGGCGAGAGCGTGCCTTAGCTAATGCTACGATCTGGTAATGGCTGTTTGCTTCAGCATTAAACAGTCAGCCACTGACCAGGTGGGTACCCAGAGGAGGGCAGATCGACAAGAAGAGCCACAAAAAGGCAGCGTGGACACACAAGTTACTGAAGACGATAACTGGAGAATGAGACGATGTAGAATTTATAAATTTATACCATAGGTACAAGTACTAAAAATCTTGGATAAGTTTGAATTTCAGAGACATCGAGGTCATTTTACAGATTTACAGACTTTCAAGTATCACAATTCTGTATTTAGTTATATAGATATATCTACTGTGCTGAAAACATGCTCAAAATAACATACTAATAAATGGCAAAATGTGATATAACACAAAAATAAACTACACACTTCATGTAGGATCAGGTAAACTTTCCTGCCCCTTTAAAGCCTCTCTCTTTGTTACCACAGTGACCGGACCAGCATATGAAAACCTGGTGTCAGAGATTATGTCAATAGGATATGAGCGGGAGCATGTTGTTGCTGCACTAAGAGCCAGTTACAACAACCCAGACAGAGCAGTGGAGTACTTGCTCATGGTGAGAGTTTAACCAGTGTGCATGCTGTATTCGTAATCATGCTGCTGCTGTATTGTAAACTATACCGTAACTGTTCATGTATTGCAGGGTATTCCAGCAAGGGCTAGTGATCTGCACACGCCACAGCCAAGTAGACATAGTACTCCAGCCAACCCCTCTACCCCTTCTACAGAAGAACCACCACAGCAGCCTCCAGCACCCCTAAGTAGTAAGAGCCCCCTTTTTTTCTTCTTCTCTTTAACTTTCTGTTTTAAGCAACACAGCTTGTTTCCTCCGGGACACAGGAATCATGTCAAGATAACAACTGGAATAATTTTGGTCTAAAGCTACACAAGGTCTACACAAACCATTAACATTTTATCACTAGTGGAACTTCAACATCACTAGAGGAACAAAGCTGTAAGAGTTATCAGCTCTTTCAGTCATGGAGAATTTGGAAGTATTTCTTTTTTAGATTATTTCACTTTTTTTTTCTTTTTTTTTTTTACTATTTCCACTTTGTGCTGTGTACCAGTACCACTGGGAGGAGCCCCATTCCCACAGTATTGTAAGACCACCATCATGCTTGACAGTCGGTACGGTATTCTTAGATTTGAAAGTCTCACTTTTACTGCTCTTGTCATTGTGGCCAAATAGCTCAATCTTTTCTCATCTGAAGATAACACTTTTCTCCAGAAAGGATTTGGCCAAATAGACTTGAATTTGTCCTATATACAAAGCGTCTTTGAATGGCAGAGATGCAGAAATGTCTGCATGTACTACAGAGCCATAGCTCAGTGTCTTGAGAGTCTAAAGAAGTCTCACAGGCCTGAATATACGCTTGAAGCCATTTATACTTCTTAACTTGTTTGATTTTTAACTGGACTTTTGATAATTTAATTAAATTGGACTTTTACCTGTATTTCCATACGTTTTGCAGTTTTTCCTATTGATCAAAAGCTCCCTTATTCACACTACACAAAGTAATTAAGCAATAAATAATTATATGACAGAAAACTTTCTGTTTTTCACTTTCTGCTACAGAAATTTCTGTTTTTTTATGACTACAGTTAAACCCCACCCCAAAACACTGGACAGTCTGGCCAATGAGCTACCAGAACTTTTTCTGTAAGTTTACACATTTATTTCTTACAATTTATGTCAAAAGAGTCGTGCTGACAGATTTCTTTCTTTGTCACAGCACCTTTTTCTTTATCATGTGGAAAAACACCAAGTTTTGCCTCTAGTTGATGATGAGAGTCAAACCTTAAATACTGATCTGTATGCGTTGGTTTATGATACACATCAGCTTTTAGCTGTCCCCCATTACTGATGGGAATCTCACAGTCGAAGAAGGCGAACCTGTCACTTTTCATATCCTCTCTGGTGAATTTGATGTGTTGCTCCACCAATTTAATGTGATCAGTGAATTGTGGTACAAACTGCGATTTGATTTTCACCCAGGTGTCATTCACATAATCAGTGACTTAGTGATGTTCCAGGGTAGGATAACAAAGCCCTCTTTTCAACTTCTCCCATGTACAAATTGGCCACAATGGGTGAAACTGGGGAACTCATGGCACACCCATGTTTCTGCCTGTAGTTCTGACCCTTGTATGTGAAATAGGTGGAATTAAGACACAGTTCCAAAAGCAAACACACTTGGTCGATGCTGAGAGTAGTCCTGTTGCTGAGGTTGGGGTCATCCTGTAGTCTCTTGCGAACTACCTCCACTGCTTTAGTGACTGGAACAGAAGTGAAGAGAGATGTAACATCGTACGAGACCATTGTTTCATCTGCCTCCATAATGACATCTCGCACCTTCTCAACAAAATCCAAGGTGTTCTGGATGTGGTGTTCAGAGCTGCCTACCAACGGGTTGAGGATCGAAACCAGAAACTTTGAGATGTTATAGGTGACCGAGTTGATCATACAGACAACTGGTCTTAAAGGTACACCTTGTGTATGCATCTTTGGCAAACCACACGGTGTAGCATCCCCTGAGTATCCGGTAATTAAGTCTGACGCCATTAGCCATTTTGGGGCCCAAACTCCACTTCAAGTCCCAAAGTCAAGCGAACACTGCAGCATCACTGACAGTTACAAACTGTCTAAATTCTTTCATCTTTAATTAAATGATCAGTGTGGTTGCTTTACCAGGTGTAACAATGAAGTTTAACATCAAGGCATCCATGAAAACAGTATTTATGAAATTTAATGGAGTTAGAAGCTATCAGGGAGTTAGCTCGCTAGTTTTCATCTAAACATGATATACCATGTTCTGACTGAGGGATTTCTGAGAAATTAAAATGTACCGCGCCGCTATCACTTTTTTCCACTCCATAGAAGTTAACAAAGGTTTCCGATGGTTAGGGACAAATGCATTTGCATGGCAGGATCCTGTAAACTGACCAAACTTCAGTCAGGAGATCAACTGAGATAATCCATCCACAACAAGGTTATACTGCTGCATGGGCTGGGCTGTAGTTACATCGTGAGGTTTTTAAAAACTGAGCTTTAAAATGAACAGTGGTAATAAAAACCGAGAGAGGCCGACAGTGATCACTGACTTTTTTAGGGGCTTGTTCAGATTAAATAGAACAAGATACAAAGCCATTAAAACATGTTAAAACACAACAGCCTTAATAAATGCAGAGTAGTTTGGACCCAGAAGCAGAGCTCATATATCATCACTTAAAGACCGGATAGCCTGTGGTATGAGGTCTGGTCAATTGCATTGTCTTGTTCTACCTGCTTCAGACAATCTATCACCCTCTTCCTAAACGAGACTTCCTGGGTCTCGTTTCAGGGGCTGAGCAGTGACAACATTTTCTCATGATAGTGTTTCTGGTTTAGCAAAACTGTGCACCAACCCAAGACAGAACTATGAAGCCACTCTCAGAACAGACTTCACTGTTTGGTTTAACTGTCTTTACATTGTATCCCATAAAATGTAACGAATAGAAACAGTTAACATTTTGTCCCTCCTGAGCAGGGCCTGTGTCTGGCAGCCAGCCTGTCACTGCTGGAGGAGGGTCTGGCTCCATACTGAACCCTCTGGAGTTCCTGAGAAACCAACCTCAGTTCCAGCAGATGAGACAGATCATCCAGCAGAACCCAGCCCTCCTGCCAGCTCTGCTGCAGCAGCTCGGGAGAGACAACCCACAGCTGCTGCAGGTACCACACCAGAAAACTCACCATCCTCTAGTGGCTTTCTGTCAGGGTCTTTTAATATAATTTCTGTTTGACTGTTTAAGGTATCTCAAAGAACTGTTCACAATAGTAAGAACAATGAAGGAATAAATCTGTAAATGTATTTTTCAGGAAACATTTCACAGATATGACTATGCAACGTAAAAATCCCCCCAAGTGATTATACTAACTTGTTTTTACAATGTCCACTGTAGTTTGTCTAAACTGGGTGGTTGATATACAGTTCAACTGTGTAACTTGCAGCAAATCACAGAGCACCAGGAGCGTTTTGTACAGATGCTGAATGAGCCACAAGGTGGAGAGACAGGAGGAGAAGATGCTGATGCCCATGGGTCACCACACACTAACTACATCCAGGTCACCCCACAGGAGAAAGAGGCAATTGAGAGGGTGAGTTTGCCAGTCACATTGACACAGTGCTGGCAACTATTAAGTGTTTAGATTGAGTTCCACCAAACTGTTCTGTTATCTTGTTAAGTTCACAGTTTGTGCAGAATTACACAAGCCTAGGATACATTTTTTTTCTCTTTTAAACACAACCTGTTACTGAATTTCCATGACTTTAGTTAAAACATCAGTCATGGTCATCAGTTATGTTGCTGGAGCCTTCATTTCTCTGTTTGTATCAATGAAACTAATTCTTAAATATGCGTATTGAAAAAAAAAAAAATTTTGAAAGGAAGTATTCTGCAATATTCTTGATAATTCTGTGGCAACTAGTTAGAGATTCAAGCAGACATGTATACTTAATAGTTTTAGTAGATCTTCGTGTAAGCAATTTTACAAACATGCAGGAACACAAGCATGAATGTTTTTAGTCCATTTGTGTGTTTTTACATTTAATAGTCTTGTTGAATTGTCCAATAGGCTAAATGGACATTATATAAATGCCTGTTCACTGAAACTCTAAATGACATTGTTTTCCAGTTAAAAGCACTGGGCTTCCCCGAAGGTTTAGTCATCCAGGCGTACTTTGCTTGTGAGAAGAATGAGAATCTAGCTGCTAACTTCCTGCTACAGCAAACATGGGACGACGAGTAACCTCACATCACATGGCTCATCACCGCTCAACAGAGGGCTGCAGAGTGGATGGCACCACTGCAAGTCTACCAGGGAGAAACAAGGGCAGGAGAGGAAGGGGATATTTCTTTTCACACCATGGGACTGCGGCCATTAGATGATGATGATGATGACGATGATGATGACGTGTTCAAAATTAGTTGCGCTGCCTACTCTTCATTCAGCTATGATGATCATCGTAGGTGCCACCACTGAGCGTTGCCTCGCTGCTACTACATCACATTACCGCTGATGCTTGTATTGAGTGACCACACTGACAGAAGTCCCACCAGTAAATTTGCAAACAGTCTGCATCACAGGCCAGCAGGATTTTAGTTAAAGGATTTCCTCTGCAGTGAGCTCACAGGCTGCCTGTTGAACATGTTAAACTACTGTACATGTGTATAGTATGGTAATATAAGAGAAATAAGAAAAAAAAAAGAAACATTTTCAACACGCAACCCTCCATGTTGGAGTTTCCTGACTAAAACTGTTGACCTCACTGTTTGAAAGCTACTTTTGATTTAGATCACGGCTCATATTTGATCCTCTCACTTCTGCTGCTTCTTTTGTCCATGCAAAAAGTCTTTGTTAAATTCTTCTATTGGTGTGACCATGTAAAAGGCGACTGAATTTCACAGCTGGATAGTTGAAATGTTGACACCTATTCAACCATTCCCCCCCCAAAAAAAGGAGAAATGATCAAATGTTTTTCATTTAGATATTTAAAACTTTAATTCAATTTAAATTGAGAAATGTTAATGTAAGTGTCCTGTATCTTTTACAAGTCAAGACTATCTCAAAGATTTGTTTTCATATGTGAAAACGTTTGATGACTGACTTACTCAGTCTGTTGCATTGGAAATGCACATCTGATCACATCTTAAACAGTCCAGTGCAGTTAGGGTTAGAGAAACTTACTTTCCACAAAACACCTGTTAAGTCAGAATGAATCACTCACACAAGTGCAGTTAAACTGTTGTTGCCTTGTTAAGGAAAGCTCTGGGGACAGTTGATAATAATGATGATAATAATAATAATAAGGCAGATAACAAAACAGTGATGTAATTATCATTTCGTCGTCTGTTTTTGCTGCTTCTCCTCTTCCTCTTCTACGTAGCAAGCGTTTGCTCCTCCCTGAGGTTGCTCTTGTGCCCTGCATTTTGACTTAAAGGTGGTGGTGGTGGTGGTTGGGGGGGGGGGGGGGGGGGGTTGGTTGTGTGGGTGTTGTGGG
>VURO01046383.1:0-19888 GCA_015108175.1 Pelvicachromis taeniatus | reverse complement strand
GCTGGTCGTAGATGATGCTGATTGGAAACAGCTGGCCGAGTGATGAGACGTGGGAGGACCGACGACAGCGCGGAGGGACTTCCGGCGGGACTATTGGAGACCGGCGTCTATTTGTCGTGTCATGTTTTCAAATGGGCATCAATAAGAGACAGGCAACCATTAGAAGCTATACGGTAATGTAAAAATCAAAATGTTATTGCTTAATTACCCTGAATATAAGTTACACTGGCACTGTAACACCAGCCTCGCTCTTCCAAACACTTAAAGCGTAACAGCTGACAGTTAGTGTATTTGTATTACTGTATGTTTTTACTTTGTAGAAACAGTCACACAGGTGTAAGATTCAGCAAAATCCCCAGCAGCAAAAGGAAGATGTTAGCTAATGGTTAACACTGTTCTCACCATGAAATGTTACACTCAGATGTGCAGATTAGTCTATTTGCATACTTTTATCCTCACATTTTTCACTGTCTGCCAGGGATGCTCAAAATTATGTATAACTGGAGCAAAAGACTTTCTTTTACTTGGTAAAGTGTAGAAGTTTAATCCTCTCAACAGTGTTTTAGCTGATTAGCTTCATTGTTGTTTGTGCACGTCGAACATTTATGAGTATTTTCACAAACGCATGCTGTGCCCAATAAAATCAATTCACAAATACACATCACCTACGTACACCTTTGAATAAATGTCTTCATTTAAAGGGGTGAGGTTAAGAAAGATTACTGATTGTTGGTTTCATGTCTGCGTGTATATTATACCACAGAGTTAGTAATAATAACTCTTCCAGTTTAGTATTTGGACAAACCAATCAGGAAGGCTGGCTCTGTGGTTGGCATGAAGCTGGTCTCTCTGGTGACAGTGGCAAAGAAGAGGACACTAAAGAAACTGCTGGACATTATGGACAATGCTGGACATCCTCTGCATATGGCCATAAACAACCAGAGGAGTCTGCTCAGCGACAGGTTGCTTCTCCCAAAGTCTAGGACCAACAGACTTAAACACTCCTTTGTCCCACACGCCATCAAACTGTTTAACTCCTCGCTGGAGGGGAGAGGGAGGGGAAACAGGAGGACAAAGGGGGGAAAGCAACTAAGCTCTAGTGCTTTTCACTGTGCAACATTTTTAAATTCAACTGTGTAACAATCACTGTGCAATAGACTCACAATACATCTCATCAATGAGTATATTCCACTAGTATTCCTATTTATCCCTATTATATATTATGTATTTATATAAGTGTACATGTGTACATATGCTATATTTATGCTTATATTCGTACTCATAATCTAATCTAATCCAATCTAGTATTTATCGTATATCTTCTAATAGTGGCCTGTCTCTTATTGGTGCCCGTTTCTAATCAACGCTGGTTTGAAACCATGTCACGACAAATAGATGGCGGTCTCCAATAGTAGCCGAACGACCTTCGACCCGGAAGTCCTTCTGCGTTGTCGTCGGTCCTCCCGAGGAGCACAATTGGGAACTGCATTATTTGTGAACTGTTGGAATATGTTTTGGACGTACGTCTTTTCACCTCAGTCTAAAAACTGCGCCTGAGTCCTCTTTCCCTCTCACTTCCATGACAATTCCATCTGAGAAGGGAATAAGAGCCGGTCTCCAACAAGTGCCGGTCTCTTTTAAACGCCGGGCCGGCAGGATAATTTTTTGAATAAACGCCGGGGCTACTATTCGAAGATATACGGTATTCTAACTCTGAATAAAGGTTGATATCAATAATATTAATCAAAAAATGTGAGGCATTATAATATCACTACAAGGGCTGTAAATTGTACACTATATCACAGTTACTAGCTTAACACTTAAACTATCCTTATAGAAAAAATATCAAAATACCTAGAGTATGCCTGCTGTTGATTTTATTAATACAAATGAAGTTACAAAACTAGACACCGAAATGTTCATTACACACCCGACAGGCGTGTCTTGGATAATGTTTAACCTGTAGGTCTGAGCTGTGCTCGAAGAAGCAATATTAAAACTTTTTATCTGCAGAAGCTGAGCTGGAATTGATTTTCTCATATCACGTCTCACTGACATGGTGCATTAAAGATGTGCATTGTATGAAAAGAGATTGGTAATGTGACACAGCTGATAGCTTCTAGTCTTCATGTTTTTATTTTTGCTTTGATGCATTAGAAAAATTGGAGTGCATGTTTTATAGCGTATTATATAAAATGTCTCCTTTTATTTAGTACTTGATGTGGTTTTAAAAAACATGCTTCCAGTGTCTGGGGACATCTGCAAATCAACTGCCCCAAAATTTTATGAGCTGCTTCTATGTTTAATACATTTGCATGTTGGCTATTTCCGGGCATCATTATGAATTCCCTCCTTCCGCCCCCCTGACAAGATGTGACTAAATATGACACCTTTTCCCCAACCTGCTGCTCCCTTGCACTACACCACAGCCCAGTCAGTCTTAATCATTTTTTCCAGGGCTCCTGAAGGGGTTTATTGTACTTTCAGGAAGTTTCAGAGGCACAGTCTTAGTACTCAGTGAAATGATCCAGCATGGATGGGACACAAGTGGGGCAAGTGTCTACAGATTGTCCTGTGATAATCCTCAAATGACATTGGTCTTTTTTTTTTTTTTTTAAAGAAAAAGGATGGTCTTGTATTTAAAGAAGACTACGAGAATAGTCTGAGAATGGTTCAACAAAAAACATTTCAAATATAAGGAATAACCAAAGCACTGCCATTTAAAACCACCGAGAAGTGAAGTGAATAACATTAATGATCCTGTTACAACAGCACCTGTCACAGGTTGGGATATACATATATATAAATATATATATTATGTAGAACGTGACCAGTCAGTTATTAAAGGTGGAAAAAGGAGAAATGGGTATGCATAATCATCTAAGTGACTGTAGCAAGTGAAATTAGTTCTTAGATTTCCTGCTTTTTGTGTTTCTTGGTCTCTTTATGTTCCTGTCAGTTTCACATTTTTCTTTTGCTCTGGTTTTTGGCACACCTTCATCCACTTAGGTCACCCAGTCCAGTCATCTATCATCCCAGTTCATCCACTACTTCCTCTTGTCAGAAAATCTTAGTGCTTTAGTACTTACCGTATATCTTCCATTAGTGGCCTGTCTCTTATTGACGCCGGTTTCTAATAAACGCCGGTTTGAAAACATGTCACAACAAATAGATGTCGGTCTCCAATAGTAGCCGGACGACCTTCGACCCGGAAGTCCCTCCGCGCTGTCGTCGGTCCTCCCGCGTCTCATCACTCGGCCAGCTATTTCCAATCAGCCGTCATCTATGACCAGCAGCATTTAAGCTGGATGCAGCAACCGTCAAAGTGGAATTATTACACTGAACTGGAACTGTCGGCTGGTGAACCTGCTAACTGTGATTTTCTGGTCTTTTACTTCCTCTCCTGGAGAGTCGGGCGGAGAGAAGTTTCGGGGAGCACCACTCGTGCACTGGGCTACCACAGACAAGGAGACACTCGGGAGCAAAGGAGGAGAACAATTGGGAACTGCATTATTTGTGAACTGAACTGTTGGAATACGTTTTGGAGCACTTTTTACCTCAGTCTAAAAAACCGCGCCTGGGTCCTCTTTCCCTCTCACTTCCGTGATAATTCAGTCTGAGAAGGGAATAAGAGCCGGTCTCCAACAACCGCCGGTCTCTTATAAACGCCAGGCCGGCCAAATAATTTTTTGAATAAACGCCGGGGCTACTATTGGAAGATATACGGTAGTATTAGTACACATTTTCTATTAATTTTCTATGAATTGATCCTATGCCAATTTTGTTCATCTATCCACCTGCCGACATATGTGAAATATTATGAGAAAATTAGGTACTAATAAAGGATAAGAGAGCTTAAAAGGCTGGTCCAGTACCACAAAACAGCTACTGTAGCACAAATTTCTGAAAACTCTAATGCTGCCAATGATTGAAAGATGTGACAACATGTGATGCATTCATCACAGCCTGCTTTGTATGGGTTTCCAATGCCACAGGCTGATTGAAAGTTCCCATGCTGATCCCTGTCCACCAGAGAAAGCACCTATGGTAAGAGGGCACATCAGCAGAGGCAGCGTGACACTCTGGGAGTGTTCTGCTAGGAAGCCTCGTGTTCATGAGGAAGATACTTACCCAAATGCCATATTTTTATTTTTTTTCCGCAGATCACCAAGTCTTTCATGTAACCAGCTTAAAGGATCTACTGATAACATCTTTGTTCCTGATACCACAAGTTGCATTGCAAGATCTTGTAGAACCCATACTTTGACAAGTCTTTCCGACAGTCCGGGGAAAACTACACCATATGAGGAAGGCTTTATTTGTCTGCAATAAACTAGCAAGCTTTTGAGATTGTACTTTGCCTTTAAACTCAATTGGAGAGACGGACGGACGGGTGGATAGACGAATCAATGGATAGACAGATATGGCTTATTCTTCATATCAAACATTTAGGGATGATGCTACATTTAAGCATGACTGCCTGATGATTAAAATATAACTCCCTGCCTGAAGGGGACAATGCAGTTAAAGGTCAGCTTGTTAAACTTTAAAAAGGCCACAGCCGATTCACCACCAGAACATTTTTAATAATAGTGGAAGAGTGATTTATGTTAAGAATAGGGTGTATTATTGGATTAGGATAATATTGAGGTAAATTAGGATTTATTGTTCAGGGATGTTCATTTAAAAATGTTCCTCATTTAGAAAAATATGCTTATTTGCTTTCGTGCTGAGGTTTGGAAGATACTGATATGATTCTAATATCTGCACATTAAATAAAAAGCTGCAGCTGGGGTTACATCAGTATGTAAGAGGTGTTTCTCAATTTCTACATAAGCTTATGTAGAAATTAGAAATGCATGATATGTATTTTGCATTCTTTACAAGTTTAGTCAACTTTATGCACTTTTGATCCAGCTATATTGTCAGCTTGACTGAAAGCATATCCAGCACATGGAGTCTTGCCTTCCATTGACCTGCTTACCTGCCCAAATTAGACTCTAACCTCCCCGACAGGAAGCAGCATGCCTGTGTGGAAGGTGAAAAACTGGCTCATTGGTTTCTAAACTTCATTGTGGGATTACATTAACTGGAAAAATCCACTGACCCTTTATCACATTGATTAAGTGGTCATGACCAGAGCCTTTACAAACTAGAAGCTGTGAGAGCAAATCAACTGCGGCTGGTGTGAGCATCAACAGTTAGTTCTCTTAAGGCCAAGACACGCAGGAGATCGATTTTTCAGTCATCCGTGTCTCGTGCAGCTCACAAAAAAAGACACATGGCTTGTTTAGACAGCTGGATTGATTAAAACAGTTTTTCCCCACGTAAGCACAACCAAAAGCAACATTTTGCAGGTATTGCCCATGTAACCTGGTGTGTGGATATTCGCTCCTTCGATCCCATTTTTTAATTCAAAAGCTGAATTCCTCACTGTGATGACAACATTGGCGCAAAGCAGCAGCACACGTATCTTGAAAACAAACTTGATAAAACAAAATGAAACATAAGAATTTTTAAAAATCACTATTTTAAAATCACGATTGATGTAATCGTGCTACTGCCCTACTTATCTTTCTCTCATTCAGTATGTTTGTCCACCTGGAGTCTTCATTTGATACAAATTAGATAGAAATTTAAATTCTTAAATTGTGTTTTCATCAATTCCAGTTCAGGAAACTACTATTTTAGGAACTGGGAATCAAGCCACAGACCTTCAAAAAGGTAAATGACCTTCTTTACATGTTGGGCCATCTTGAATAGCCAGCTTCTTGTAGCCATGGGTGAGATTTAGACAAGAAGATGTAGCTGATGATCTACAACTGACCTACTGCTACTACATCCCTGAACTGAAACTAACACACAGGAGCGTCTGAGTAATCTTAGGCTCCAAAAGCTGACTTCTCTTTGAGCATACATTATTAGAGACATCATTGAAGTCAAGTCTACTTGAATATTATATTTAAAAAGTTATATTTTCTTGTCGAAGGCGACCCTGGAAATTGCTGTGATCTTGAATTTTTTATAGAAATCTATTAAAAGGGTAATCAAAAAAAGAGCATTTGTGCCAATTGTGGTATTTGTATCAGGTTGTGAAAGATTTCCCTGTAATGTTAAGCTAGCTGCTGCCCTGCAGGGTCTTCACTGTGCTTTTCTCTAATATAATAGTGTGGTACTATTTGCATCTCCTCACACACACAGAGCAAAGCATACAAAAGTCATCAAATTATATTAATCAAGTTGACAGCAACTTGTTACAGTAAGTACAAAAAAAGTTGCTGCCATGTGTTAACCCTGATGTAATATAATGACAGTGAGAAGCCAATTGGCAAAGCCCAGTGCTTTTCAATATTTGCCTACTCACTTGACCACTGTTTGCAGTCTGACTCCTGCAAATGATTTGCTATCTCGCCTTCTAGCAACTGGCCCATTGCTGCTAACTGTTCACACAATACAACATAGAACTGAAAATGTATAGATCCAGCTACTTTTTTTTTTTACCTGATCTGGCTACACAAAAATTGGATCGGTGCAGTGTTTTACGCTGTATCTTCATAACCTACACTGCCGAGTGTGCCTGGACACAGGGAGAAGATCAAAGGCGCTGCTTTCGCTGTCTATGTCACGACGCGAGGTGCACCGTGGTGTTTTGAAACAGGACCCAAAAGCAGATGCAGATGAGAGATTGCAGATTTAACAAAAATGAGCCTTTATTCCGGCCAAAAAAACAGAAACAAACATGAGCACTATGACAAGGCTTCAGAGAAACTATGACTAACCTGGGAAACGAAAGCAACTGACACTGGGGTGGGTAAAACAGACATCCTGACAAACACTGAGGCCGTTTCTCAATATGCGTACTTGTGTGTACTTGCGTTCTCGTGGACTCGTTATACGTCTGTTCTGTCTCAATTCAAAGTACGCATCAAGCTGAGAACGCAAAAAGTTCCCGGATGTGGTCTCGCTCCGCCCGTTTTATCGAGCATGCATCGGTGGTGACTTGTGTGGACTTGGTGGAGCCAAATAACCCATCATGCATTTTGCGAGACCAGCCCGGTCACGTTCACCTGATCTGTGACATCATCGAGTACGCATCGAGGTCCAATTGCACAAATCGTGGGTCCGTACTCGCCTTCTCGGCAAGACCGTGAGGGAGTACGGACTTGCCGAGAATGCGTGTCTGGACTCACATACTTACAATTGAGAAATGGCATGACTGACAACACGCAGGCTAAATACACACATGAAGGTAATCAGGGAAAGTGGCGACACCAGGGGAAAACAGCTGACTAGAGTAAAACATGACGACAACACAGGATAGGAGTAAAACTAAATACACTGATCAAAGAAACACCAGACCTCTTCCAAATAAAACAGGAAACATGAGACAGACATGACTACATGAACTTGACAAACAGGGCAGACATGAAACACAGAGGGGACGGATACTAAAACATAGGGGAAGAAGACAAAAGGGGATCTAATAAACAAAACCTCAACTAAGCAACCTAGAAGCTAGTACAAACAATGAATATCAAAATACAAGAAAACTCAAAGATGCTGGGTCACAGACCCAGGACCGTGACAGTCCAGCCTGTTCAGACACTGCGTTCGGGATCACAGCTTAACTGCTGTCTGACAAATGTGAGGAAAATGAAGGAGAAACAATATCTGGCTGGCTGGGGTTTCAAAGAGTTTGTGCCAGACAAAATCAGCCAGACTCAACGGCTTCAGCCAGGCGAGTTGTTTGTTTCCCGTCTTTTTGCTCAGCGACATCAACAAATTGCTGTCTGTTGCTTCATATTCACCTTACAACAACATGAAAGAGGTATTGCTCTTCTCATCTTGCTCTGGCAAGGAAGCACCAACATGCTAAACCACTCCTTTGCTTTTGAAAATATTACATGTAAAACATGCTAAATGACCCCTTGATTCAGTCTCTTATAAAATCTACACCAAACACAAAAGAATAGATGCAGATGATTTTTTTTTTTCTTTTAAAGGAGTTAGAGGAATGCTGAACGGTGCCTTTGTTTATTTGTGAACAAATATTTTGAGTGCACAGAAATCTAATTGTGGATCTAGTATAACAAAATTTCCTACCAGGCCTAAAGCTCGAAGCTATGCCATCATATCTCAGCTCTCAAATACAGCAGGAAGGGTAAGTGGACTCTATGATGATGGATTGTCCATAGAGATATGAGAAAGGTGAGAAAATAGGCACTGCTTTTGTATTGATTGTTTTTGGTGGGTGACTCCTTAAAAAAAGACATAGCCCCTGTTAAGATGTCAAAAGTGGGCTTGAGCGCTGAAAACCTAATTTCACCAGGCTCGTGAGCAAAGAAAAGGTTCTCTTTTATGGACAATGTGATGAAAGAAAACACAGGGACCAGTGCTTCCACTAAATCTGATGATATGTGTGACAGAGGTGTTTGCTTTATGGACCATCTCACGATGCGACCAGAGCTTTTAAGGCAGGCGCATTTCTCATTAAAGAACATCACCGTTTCCAGAGTCCAGTCCACGTTAAAGAGCGCTTAAATCATAAATGGTTCACGTGTGAATGGATGCGTTGTACATTTAGATATACGTATAAATGAGACGTCATATAAAATACAAAGAGTCACAAAGCAGTATGAACCACGAAAACTATGTTTAATTTATGGTACCTCCCCTTAAGGACTAACAAATGACTTTTAAAAAAACTACATGCGAATCCCACCAGGGGTGCTCCAACATCTCGTCATTTTTCATCATTTGTAGAGCAGTCTAAATCAACGTGACATTGCACATTAAGGGTCGAGATGAACTTGTCTTTCACACTTTCTGGCTGCAGGAAACTAATGTTCACTAATTCTCAAGAAATTATCAAATAAAGGAGGTATAACTCCAAAACAGCAAATCAGCTATGGTAGGTTTTAAACAACGTTTGGTATAAGGTATATATCACATGCACTATATATGCTTCTGGAAGCCCTCAAGGACACGCAGTGCAAAAGTAGTAACCTTGTGGAAATAATGTACTCTCCCAGTGTAGCATGGGGGAGATAAGATGACAAATAATTGAAGAGGGCCATCTAGACATTACTGGGACAGGGGACCATCTGTCTTTGATGCTGAGATATTGAAATAATAATTCAAGGATTACCAGTATGTCAGAGTAGAGTTTCTTCATCTCCTCGCATGTCTTCGTCAGGGCCGAAAGATCCGCGTCATATTTCTCAATCGCCATCTAGGGTATAAGGAAAAGCACAAGAACCTCCTGGTAAGTTTGTCAGTCTTCACATCAACATCATTAGAAATATTCTGGCAATAAAAGGAGGAAACTAAAGATGTGTTACCTAGATGGGTAATATTAATCAATGGCCTATACATACATAATACCGTATATCTTCCATTAGTAGCCTGTCTCCCACCCAGGGGATTAATAAAGTTTTATCTAATCTAATCTAGTATTTACCTTATATCTTCTAATAGTGACCTGTCTCTAATAGACGGCAGTTTCTAATATACACCGGTTTGAAAACATGTCACTACAAATAGACGCCGGTCTCTTATAGTAGCCGGGCGACCTTCGACCCAAAAGTCCCTCCGTGCTGTTGTCTTCTTCTTCTTTTTAAATTTTATTGGCGGTTGGCAAACAACTGAATGGTGCATTACCGCCACCAACTGGTGTGGAGCGTGACTGGAACGTCGCTCAAAAAAAGAAAAAACCCCTCCGCGCTTTCGTCGTCTCATCACTCGGCCAGCTGTTTCCAATCAGCCGTAATCTATGACCAGCGGCATTTAAGCTGGATGCAGTGACCTTGAATGTGGGATTATTACACTGAACTGGAACTGTTGGCTAGCGAACCTGCTAACTGTGATTTTGTCTTTTACTTCCTCTCGAGGAGAGTCGGGGGAGAGAAGTTTCGGGGCGCACCACTCGTGCACTGGGCTACCACAGACAAGGAGACACTCGGGAGCAAAGGAGGAGCACAATTGGGAACTTGCATTATTTGTGAACTGTTGGAATACGTTTTGGAGCACTGTAAGTAAACGCACTCTTTTCACCTCAGTCTAAAAACCTGGGTCCTCTTTCCCTCTCACTTCCGCAACAATTCCGTCTGAGAAGGGAATAAGAGCCAGTCTCCAAAAACCGCCGGTCTCTTTTAAATGCCGGGCCAGCCGGGTAATTTTTTGAATAAACGCCGGGGTTACTAAAGGAAGATATACGGTATTTAAAATTAGATGAGTTGATTCATTAAGGCGGATTTCCTTGTCTTCATTCATGGGCCTCACTACAGTAACTTTGCATGAGTCAGAGTTAAAAATAATCTTTATGTAATGATAATCCTCAGTGTAGCCCCTTAATTTGAAGAGCAGACGAGTAAGACTTCTGTTGTCAAAGCTCAGTCGAGAACATAAAAACTGGCTCTACCTCTGTAACAGTGCATATATGTGTGCATAAATGACAGAGCATTAGGAAAAGCATAAGAGGCTGGCTTAAAAGAGACACATTTAGGGTGTCCAGGTGTCCCAATTTATGTGCGACTGCACACCAGCACACGGCAAGATACAAAAGTCTGTTTTCTATTCACTGGCTGTGAAGAAAGTATGCTGTCATTATGGGTCAAGTGCAGCTTAACCTGCCACATCCTTTCTCTGTCAACATTAAGTCTCAATAAGGTAACGTGTTATGCAGATTTCAGTGGAATGTGTTGAAAACTACCACAAATAAGAAATGCAGCAAAATAAAATGTCGGAAAATACTTTGGTAAGTGCAGAAGGCAATTTACAGAGATTTTTTTTTTTTTTTCCTTTTTGGCCAGAGTTGGTTATAATTTTTGCATGGCGGAAGAATGTGACTTACAGGGTCCAAATCCAGGCAAGATTTTAAAGAAAACTGGCTCAAGATGAGATGTGCCAGTTTATGGATCCATCCACTCTTAAACCCAAAGATTAGATTAGAGAGAACCAGAGGTGAAAAAGCTCCAGTGGAATAGAAAAAGAATGAAACAGACGAATGTAAGAGGACTATCCACTGAGAAATTGACATTCAAATAAAAACAGGTTCTTCAAAACTGTAAGCTACATAATGGTCTTTATTTGACTACATTTCAGCATTAGTGATGTGTCCTTTATTGTCCCACACAAACATACTTTTTGCCGCACATTTAAGCCATTTCCACAAATGCATTACAACCCTAAACCTTTCTAGAAACTGGCCAAATGTGGTGCATGTGTCAGTGCAAATATCCCACACGGACAGATGGGTCTTTAAGCTGCCAGTTCCCCGGTTCAAAGCCTGTGTGATTTCTGCATGTGCTGATGTGAGAACAGCACAGATATTAGTTAAGTGGATTCAGAGCTGGTGAATGGGTGTCCCGTGTACTGCCTGTTGTGCGCTTTTCTCAGGCTGCACTCTCTTCTAAACAAACAGAGTATTTCCAGGAGGCAGAGCGTGGCCGGTGCAAACCGTCTCCTGCTGTGTTCTACATGTGAGAAAGGACTGCTTTCATTTGGTCATGTGAAAAACAGCTTTCCTTTGTGAGGATCGAGTCACTCCGTGCACGTTTAAGTTGGAACTGCTGTCTTTGTAGTCTTTATAGTTTAGATTGCAATAATTATCAGTATATTTATTTTATAAAATGCTTTTACATACCGTATATCTTCCATTAGTAGCCCGTCTCTTTTAAACGCCGGTTTCTAATAAACGCCGGTTTGAAAACATGTCACGTCAAATAGACGCTGGTCCCCAACAGTAGCCGGGGGACCTTCGACCCGGAAGTCCCTCCGAGCTGTCTTCTTCTTCTTCTTTTTAAATTTTATTGGCGGTTGGCAAACAACTGAATGGTGCATTACCGCCACCAACTGGTATGGAGCGTGACTGGAACGTTGCTCAAAAAAAGAAAAAAACCCTCTGTGCTGTCGCTCGGCCAGCTGTTTCCAATCAGCCGTCATCTATGACCAGCGGCATTTAAGCTGGATGCAGTGACCATGAATGTGGGATTATTACAATGAACTTGAACTGTCGGCTAGCGAACCTGCTAACTGTGATTTTCTGGTTTTTTACTTCCTCTCCTGGAGAGTCGGGCGGAGAGAAGTTTTGAGGCACACCACTAGTGCACTGGGCTACCACAGACAAGGAGACAAAAGAGGAGCACAATTGGGAACTGCATTATTTGTGAACTGTTGGAATACGTTTTGGAGCACTGTAAGTAAATGCGCTGTCTTTTCACCTCAGTCTAAAAATTGCACCTCCTCTTGCCCTCTCACTTCCGCGTCAATTCCAGAAGGAAATAAGAGCCGGTCTCCTACAACCGCCGGCCTCTTTCAAACGCCGGGAAGGCTGAATAATTTTTTGAATAAACGCCCAGGCTACATTTGAAAAATATACGGTATTTTTTATTTTATTTATTTTATGAACAATTACATTTGTGAGGAAACGGTGGATTAAAATGTATATAAACTGTATATATATAAAATTGTATTTAATGCTAAATTTAACCTGAGGAAAAAAGATGGTAATGTTAAGCTAATGTTAAGCTTTATGGGAGAGTTTAGCTGGGTAGAAACACTGACTGAGGGAGAAAATTGAAATGAAAAGATTCATAATAACATTTCTTTACCAGAGCAGAAATTTAACAACATGTTATTGTTTGCAAAAGTTTACAGCTCAGTTTTCCTCTGGGTCTTCCTGTTTATTTATTTTTGACAGTAGGTCAAGTCCACTGCGACATGATTGACGTGCCCAGTAATACGTAGGGTTTTTTATCTATTTGCAGAAATGATTCAGTCAGAACTGTTAAAAAGTTTTCCTAAACATCTCCCACACTTTTCTCAACCCATTCTATCGCAGAGTGTTAAGCTGATGACATTATGCAAATGAATTATTTTCTCACATAAAGCCTTCTTGTAGAATGAACACACGCATTTGTGAAGGCGTCTTCTCTTCCATCACTGCTCCAACCTCAGCAACAAAGCCAAAAAAGTAAAGACACTTTCTTTTGAGCTGCATTGTTTCCCTGATATGAAAAATCCTCATTGAGCGGTTTGAGTTACGTCCTTAGCCTTGGCAAATAACCCGCTAAGCTGGATAATTATGATGTTGCCAAATTCAGTGTTCCTGCAAGTAGTTTGCATTGGGATTAATAAAAATTTCCTCATGTTTGCCAAATTTTGATGGACAAGCACAATTTATGTATGAAATTCCATGTATAAGCAGTTTGCCATGATAATGGGATGTAAAAGGCCCCAAAGTGGAAAATAAAAGAAAAAATGTAATTGATCCAAAATGATCAATTTCACCCGAGTTGTAGATCTGATTCACGAGTTACACAGATTTCTTACTGATAAAAGCAATATCCATACCCTGCAAAACCACAAAAAGAACCGTATATCTTCCAATTGTAGCCCGGGCATTTATTCAAAAAATGATCCGGCCAGCCCAGCATTTGAAAGAGACCGGCGGTTATTGGAGACCGGCTCTTATTCCCTTCTCGGAATTGTCACGGAAGTGAGAGGGAAAGAGGACCCAGGCGCGGTTTTTAGACTGAGGTGAAAAGACAGTGCGTTTACTTACAGTGCTCCAAAATTTATTCCAACAGTTCATAAATAATGCAGTTCCCAATTGTGCTCCTCCTTTGCTCCGA
This sequence comes from Pelvicachromis taeniatus, assembly GCA_015108175.1. NCBI lineage: Eukaryota > Metazoa > Chordata > Actinopteri > Cichliformes > Cichlidae > Pelvicachromis > Pelvicachromis taeniatus. Next base: position 6,254 of record VURO01046383.1, on the reverse strand, counting down.
GTGTCACATTGTCTGTGGTAGCCCAGTGCAAGAGTGGTGCTCCCCGAAACTTCTCTCTGCCTGACTCTCCTCGAGAGGATGTAAAAGACCAGAAAATTAGCAGTTAGCAGGTTCGCTAGCCGACAGTTCCAGTTCAGTGTAATAATCCCACTTTGATGGTCTTTGCATCCAGCTTAAATGCCGCTGGTCATAGATGACGGCTGATTGGAAACAGCTGGCTGGGTGATGAGACAGCTGAGGACAGCGCGGAGGGTTTTTTCTTTTTTTGAGCGATGTTCCAGTCACACTCCATACCAGTTGGTGGCGGTAATGCACCATTCATTTGTTTGCCAACCGGCAATAAAATTTAAAAAGAAGAAGAAGAAGGCAGCGCGGAGGGACTTCCGGGTCAAAGGTCTCCCGGTTACTATTGGAGACCAGCGTCTATTTGTCATGACATGTTTTCAAACCAGCGTTTATTAGAAACCGGCGTTTAAAAGAGACAGGCTACTAATGGAAGATATACGGTAAGATAATAAGCCAGCAAACTTCAGTGAAGTTAAACATCATAACATAGTTTGCAGTGGGCTTAATAAATATTTTCTCATGTTTACCAAATTTTGAAGGAAAAGCACAATTTATGTATGAACCACATATAACACAATGCTGTGATTGCAGCCATTCCCCAACTCTCTATGAATGGTACTCATGGCCATTGATCAGTGGTCCTTGATCAGTGGTTGTTGATCAATGGTCGTGAGAATTTGCATATTAATGATCAAGCAACTGACCTCCCAGCCCATTGTTCCTTCAGTGGTGCTAGTTTAAGTCATTATGCAAATGTACTGTTTATAAGGTTGGGGCAACTTGCAGTCAGCTGAGACTGAAGAAGTCACTTGGATGATGATGAAATGTTTCTCCCACTGAAAACGTTATGTCCACATGAACAGAATCTACTTCTTTACAAGAAGTTCTGTTTGTATGTGGCCTAAAAATTTAAATGAGTGACAACCGTATTTGAAATAATTATTGAATCGATATGTATGCAAAATGTTTTCTACTTTACCTTCAGGTCTTTGGAGAAGTTTGGATTCTGAGCTGCTGTATTTTTCTTCTTGGCCATTTTTCTATACCGAGTGATTTTCTTCAGTTCATTCTTCAGGACTGAAGAAGAGAAACACACACACCCATCTTGGTTACCATCCATGATATTTGAGCACTGAAGTAAATAGCTGCTTTAAATCAGATGCTGTCTCCTGTGTGATCCTGTGGAGTGCAGTGTTTGTGGCTTGTGGCAAGTTTTTGTAAGTCATCATATAGACAATATATTGGATTGAGACCTTACACTCCCTAGACAATGAGATCATGGTGTTTCAACAAAGTATACTGAAGCTACAATCACAGAAGATGGAGTAAATGTTACGATCGCACTTCCTCACAAATAACTTTGTTGGCACAAAAAAGGAGGGTCAACATTACAGCAACCTCAGCAAATTTAACAGTCTTGGGACACAGTAGTAAAATGTGACACAGTAGTAAAATGTGATCTACTCACCATCTACTTCTGCGGTCAAGCCTTTGATGGAAGCTATCCAAGAAAAGGGGGCCAGAGAAACACAGAGAAAATAGACGTTTCATTTAACAGACCTCAACTAAAAAGTGCCACGCAGATTTCTTTCAGGTTTGATCAAATCTTGTCTAGCAAATACCTCCAGGGACAGTTTCAAATTCTGCCAACTCCTGGGGAAAAGTGGCCAAGCACGGTTCATGCAACATAATCTGCTCCACAAGGGCATGAAGCAAGGTGAACGTCTTGTCTGTCCCACGGAGCTGGGCGAGCTAGGGAAGGAAAAAAACACAAACTGAGAAAGGGAACGGGGCCGCCTGAACAGAGCTATGTCCGCTTGCCACGTAACACACTTATTCAAACATAAAGGGCAACATGTGCATGTGTTCTTTATATCCATGCCTGTGTGTGCTGATGCAAAAATGCAGCTTTGTTACTCTAGGTCAAATGAAGAATGTGTGTGTGTGTGTGTGTGTGTGTGTGTGAATTTACAGTCATTTTCCAAGGACGCTACTGGCTGTTTTAACATTTCTCTGTACATACATTTAATCCACTTTTATCCAAAACTGTTTCAAGGTTATAATAATACATGACTGCAAGTAAAAAAAAAAAATAACAAAAATAAAAAGCTTTTTCAGTCATTTGTTCAACAAAAATGTCAATAATGTAATATTCTTCAGTGGAAAGAGTAGGTGCCCCTTTGGCCTCAGAAGAAGAGCGTTAACAGAAATAACTTCTTGTGAGCAATTTGCAGGCTTGTTCACCAGCCTTTGTTATCGGATCGCTGAAATTTTTGACGACTCTTCCATGCTGACTTTATTCTGCTGCGTGATGTTTGAGAGGTTTTATCTTGCATGTACTGGGTGTTTCAAATTCCCCCACAACTTTTCAGTGGATTTTACATCTGAGCTTTTTTTTTTTTTTTCCCAAGCAATTACACAACCCTCAGTTTCTTCTTTTTGAACCATTCCTATGTGGATTTATTAGTGTGTTTTTGATCTTTTAAATTCATGTTAAAAGCTGCACTTTGACTCTTGGACAGATGGCCTCACATTATCCTCAGGTACCCTTTGATATGATGCAGAGTTGTATCAATAACTGCAAGCTGCCCAGTCACAGAGACAGTGAAACAACCCCAATATATAGTGTTTCCAGCACCATCATTCACACTTGGTGTGATATTTCTGTGAAAAGCTGTGTTTGTTCTGCCCAAAGAATGTCTGCAATCCTATCTTTTATTTGTCTGTCCAGATCACATTATACCAAAAGGCCTAGGGCCAGATGCATAAACCACTGTGTTGATTCAGGGCTAAAGCTTTGCACAAAGCCGGACACATGTATATTACAATATTTTTGTCTGATTTATGAAGCCATGCAAATTTAACATTTCATTTAACAATTTAAAGCCTGTTTTACACTTTAACCATGGATATATGTAGACACTAACTTACGTCATCTATCGCATATAAAAACACTGATTTTTAGAGTTTGCAAAGTAAACAAAGCATTTACAGCAAATGTGAAAATGAGGCAAGGAAATATGTTTGCACGCCTTAGTTCTACTTCACTGAATGGATTTAGACTAACATCTTTATAAGTTAAGACCAACAATAACACACCAGCAACACCAGAGCAGCAACACCAGAGCAGCAATTCTTGCATGTGACAATCAAGCACAGCTATTTATAGCACCAACATATAAATTAATATTGCGGGGCCTAATAAAATTTGGAACACAGCTGGTTAAAGTTTGTTACTATGTGGTTACAGTGTCACACTATGTATGTGGGAAGAGAAAAAAAAAAAAAACTTAATGATAATTTAAATTCTGCCCTTCTGCCTTATTTCTTATTTTCTCAGTCTTGCTCCAAAAAAAAGTGCCACGTAGAACAAAAAAGCTGGAAAAGGTGTGTTTGTGTTTATACATTGCAGGTTTTTGTATTTTCATTGCCAAACTGTAAGTTTACATTTTTTTCTCCAGGCACATCTCCATGGAAAGTCAAACGTGTACGTATATACAGGCACTTTTGGTATAGAACATATGTACGTATTAACACGCCTGTATTAATAATATCAAATCTTTTAGCTTGGTGTAACTTTGCTCATACAATTCCATTTCAAACTCTGTTACTAAATACCTGTTTTAACGGCTTGTCACTTCTGTTTATGCGAATTATTATGAATGGAGTTTAATAGTAGGAATATGAATGAGGCTTACTAGTTATCTGTGACTACTTTGAAATTGTGCTGTTGGTATGAAATGGTAATGATGACTCTCGGATTTAAGCTGCGCTACATTTGATGGTGCCACATAATTGAAATTCAAGAACAACCTCTCTTATCCTGTGAAAGCAGCTCACAGTTCTTTTTTTTTCTATTTAGGTTATGTTGTTTACCAATTTAAGGCCAAGGCCAGCCTCTGAGGATTGCATATACAAGACATGCACAAAGTATTGATGCTCACAAGTAAAAGGGAAAAAAGAAGCAAAAAAAAAAGATCTGAGATAACCTCGATGCATTTTTCTTGGAGGCAGTCAGCCATTAATTTGAAGAGAGTCTGTCTGAAACAGCAACAGTTTACTTTTCTCAATTAGACCTGGAAACACCTCTGAGGCAACACAAGGCCTCGGCTTCATTAAATGGAGCAGAGGACGTTTTACTTCTGTGCCAAGAGCACTGCCCCTTAAACATTCCCAGTAGAGAGACATAAACACAAAAGAGCGATTCAAACGAAATTTTTAAAAAAAGAACAAAGACAGTGTCGCAAACCCAGGACAAAAGCTGTGCATTCATCAGTTTAATCAACCTTAGAGGAATCATTTTGGAAAACAAACTTATTTGCTGTCTTTCCCGGTGTTAGATGAAAAAAAGAATGATGCCTTTCGCTAATCGGTCTGTTTATAGTTTAAGGCCACAGACAGTGCTTATAGGATACAGGAACCAACATGGCACGTGGTGCCTTGTAAAGTACTGCTTTAAAGCCTTGAGTGCTGCATTTTGGTTGTCGTCACCTTAGTTTTTATAAACCCAATGTAACTCTTTTTGAGGACAGTGTCAATGATTAGCCTATGCTAGCACTCAAAAGCATGGTATTCACTGTGATCCCATTGAAGTGGGATGCTAAAAATGAACAGTGATAAACAAAAGATACTTATTATTGTCCACTAGCAGCCAAGTTACGCAAGCCTGACTTCTTAGCCTAATTAGTGTAAGTTATATATATATATATGTGTGTGTGTATATATATATATGTGTATGTGTGTGTATATATATAATAGATAGATAGATAGATAGATAGATAGATAGATAGATAGATAGATAGATAGATAGATAGATAGATAGATAGATAGATAGATAGATAGATCGGACGGACGGACGGACGGACGGACGGACGGACGGACGGACGGACGGACATCCCCAGCTGGGTGCCAAGTAGTTTGCCAGTGTTTGTATACAGCTCAGCATCTTCACTGCCAACTGCTGGGGACCACAGCAATCTGCTAGTGACTAAACCATTCAGTAAGATATTTTTGATGCCTCTTTGTGATCAATTTCTCACTAGGAACTGCTAACAATCTTCAGCAACCACATACCAATCAGTCAAGGAATACACACTTTCCCCTAATGATCAGTGGTTACCCGACTGTCCGGATTGCCCGTGACAGTTCAGGCCTGTGTTACTGAGGCCTGAGCTCACCAGCAGCTCCTGCCATCTATTTACCAGATACATATGATATCCAGTAAACTGTGGTTTTACTATTCTCATTTGAGTCTCTACATTTTTTTTCAAGCCTTTTCATCTTGCTCCACTTGTTGTCATTTCTAAGACACTGAGCCATATTTTGTGCACAGTTTCATTCCTCCTGCGAAGCCATTCATCGACACAGTCACACAACTGTTAGAGTGAATATGTTCAAAGACCTGAGTAATCCAGAGCGACTGAGAGAAAAACTGAAAGATGCACAGAAGCCCTGCTGTGTATGTCAATGAGTAGTCTTATTAGCCCTGTGCTGCAACTCAATCAAAGGTCAGGCAACAGTGGTGGACTCGTACGTTAGTTAAGGAGGAGAGGCGGAATCCCTTGGCCTTTTCCTTCCCGGCATTCTCGTTGAGGTAATTGCCAATGGCGAGGAGGTACTCCAGCACGGAAACAAATGACCTGCAGTTGTACAGCTGCGTGCACATTCTGATCTTCTGGTTAATCAGCTGGAAGACAAACACAAGGGCACAGAGCAAAGTCATTTGTCCTGAATATACAGGCTCTCACATTCATTTTGCCACACAACAATAATGCAAAGTGGAATAAGGCGGAAGCTTGTTTAGAGGCTCTCTGTACTGACAAAGAGTCGACAAAAATAACTGCAGGCTTCACAATTTTACATTCGAAACATAAACAGGCATCTCACTACACCTCATTTGACCTCATAAAATGAATAATCAGGACCTGGTTGTTTGGCAAGATTATTATTTGGTATGCAATTGTGTCAAGTACAAATATCCCCCTAGAATATCACACAATTTCTGTGTCTAACCATCTCTAAACAGATCCCGTTGAATATGGATAGCATTCATATTGAGAAAAAATTAAAGTGGGATTTTAGATTTTGCCAGTGATGTATTAGAGGAAAAAAGGATCTGATGCTCTGAGAATCATAGTCCTTGACAATGAGTTAGCTTTTCCAAATAAGCCCATGCCAGCCAACAGCAC
>VURO01046381.1:0-13969 GCA_015108175.1 Pelvicachromis taeniatus | reverse complement strand
TGGCCCCGCCCCCCCCTGATGGCCCCGCCCCTCCCTGAGCCTGGTTCTGCCGGAGGTTTCTTCCTGTTTAAAGGGAGTTTTTCCTTCCCACTGTCGCCAAAGTGCTTGCTCATAGGGGGTCATATGATTGTTGGGTTTTTTCACTGTATGTATTATTGTAGGGTCTACCTTACAATGTAAAGCACCTTGAGGCGACTGTTGTTGTGATTTGGCGCTATATAAATAAAATTGAATTGAATTGACCTTAACTGAGACAAGTGAGGCCTGCAGTTTTTTAGGTGTTGTTCTGGGGTCTTTTGTGACCTCCTGGATGAGTCATCTGTGTGCTCTTAGGGTAATCTTGGTCGGACGGCCACTCCTGGGAAGGTTCATCAATGTTTCACGTTTTCGTCATTTGTGGATAACGATTCTCATTGTGATTGGCTGGAGATCCACAACTTTAGAAATGGCTTTATAAACTTTTCCAGGCTGACAGAGCTCCATTACTTTGTTTCTCATTTGCTCCTGAATTTCCTTGGATTGCGACATCAAGTCTGGCTTTTGGGGATCTTTTAGTCCACTCCACTTTGTTAGTGCAACCCTTCACAGCAGTCTAGGGTTTTCAAATGGCCCTTTGGAAAACTTAGAAAATTATTGCAAATGGATCAGTGACCTCAACCATACCTCAGACATTGTGGCAGAAAGGTTTAATGACTACAAAGCCAGGGTCCTGGTGTTGCTGTAACTAATCCATAAACCTAAGTCCAGTTCAAAATTTGTGGGTAGACCTGACCAACCCAAATGAGGAAGAACTCCCAGTAATTTATTGTTTGGAGCTTGTGACATGCCACACAAAATATTTGACCCTGGTGGTATAAATGTTATGATGCCTCCAGCTTCAACTGAAAATCTGAGGAAATAAGTAATTTGTCTAAAAAGTATTATATTTTGAGGTTTTAAAATGCCTAAGATCTTACTGATGGCATAATGCAGTTTGGTGGTTTTTAGTTCTTCAGAAACTTGGCATGATAAAACAAAGATTGCTGTATTTAAGTTATGATCAATGCAAGCTAGACTTTCTTTGCTTCACCTGTTTATTGCTCTCTCAGGGTCCAATCAGCTGTGATCAAGGTGTTCAAGGGGGCAGCTCTGCAGGCTAATGAGCTCTACACACTTAACGAGAGCATCAGGTGACACTTTTTCTTTTCAAAGTAGCCTTGTTGAATCAGAACAGAACAAAATGCAGAGACAGGAAGTGGAAAGAGTTAGTAGAAAGAATACGTGAATAAATGAACAAATAATTTAACTTTAAATGAACTTAAAGAAGAAACTGGTTTGTTTTAAAAACTGTGAGTGAGATAAAAAGGAACATGGTAGTTGTCAGTCTTCCTCACTGCTCAAGTCTTTTGTGTCTTTGTAGGTGGCTCCTTAAAACTGAGATGGGTTCCTTCATCACAGAGTACTTCCAGGTATTTTCTCTTCTTCTTTTACCTTTTATTAATCCTGAGTAAAGTCACAGAGTTCATGTCAGCAGGAGTCGTTAAGTCAGAAACATCTGAAGGTCTGTTTATCGTCAGTGGGCAGTGGAAACATTTACCTTTGTCAATGATGGGCGCTGTCCTTACTTTGTGTTATCATTAGTCTTGTGGTACTGATACTGGATTTTTGAGCATTTTAAAGCAAAATGCAAAGTACAGCAAGTAGGATATGGAATTTAATGACATACAATAGTGGCATGTATGTGGAGAGGGGAGCAGAATAGAAGTTCTCAGTGTATCATGTAAAGTTGCTCCCATTTGATAGATTTTTGCTGAAATGTCAGCTCTAGCTCTTATTTCCTCTGTATTTTCACTTTGCTCCCTGCCATCCTGTAACCTGTCTGCGTGTGCTGGACAAGTAGTTTTATTCTCATATGTGCCTGTAAATTTGTTTGTTTTTTTACTGCACAATGAAATTCTTATTTTGCTGGAGTCCCATCACACAACAGTACTAATACTAAGTAATAAGTAAGTAAAAATATGCAAATAGTTTGCATATTATTTATTTATTTTTTTTGCATGGTTAAAGACGTTTTTTACAAAGAGGTTTGTAAAGAATATTGTTTTAAGTTTCAGTGAGATTTATACTTTATACTGTTTGCAAAACAGCTCTACAGTTTAATTTTATTTACATAGTGCATATAGTTACAGTATATGTATAGAATGCTTTGGGAAAACCAACCCCCACAAGTTGTTATAAACATACAGTACCCCTCAGTATCCCTTCTCCCCTGTTTATCCTACTACTAAGAAAAGCATCCTACTACTACTCCTTCTGTTTTTCACTCTTTATAAGTTTATACACCTCTGTTGCATTTAATCATCAGTAATTAATTTTCAACTTGGCCTTTCTTCCACGTGTGTATTTTGTCTTATCTCTATCTGCTCTCCTCTCTTTCCCCTCACCACCAGCCAGTTGTGGCAGATGGTTCCCCCTGTCTGAGTCTCTTTCTGTCAGAGTGTTTCCTTCCCACTGTCACAAAGTGCTCATAGGGGTTTTTAAGTTTTAAAAAGTTCCTTAGAATTGACTGCCTACTCATTATTTTCTGCCTTGCTGTCTCGTGGAGCAACCTAGGTTTCATTCTCTTTCCCAGGGGTGCGTGTACATTTGGGTCAGATATTTAGCTGCCATGTTTGTCACCTAATGGTTCATCAGCCAAATTATTTTTAAAGTTAAAGTCAAATTTATTATTTTATGGAAAATAACCTTTAAATTGTTATGGATTGTGAGCCACAGGAACTCCAATATCACTGACATCGTAGTTTTTGTGAGTTCTGTCTCTCTTGTATTTGTGATCTTAAAATTGGAAAGGCATTTATTATGAAATTCCAGGCTTTTTTTTTTTTTGACATCCTCTTTGTGTTCAGATACAGTGGCCTTTTTAATTTTTCTTTCTTTTCTTTTCTTGTTTTTAATGATCTGCATGTAATGTCAGCAGCGACTTCTCAGCACTGAGTTTCTGGTCTTCGTCTTTGCGCTGAAATGTCTTTCCTGTCCACGTCCTGAGGCAGCTTAGCTTTCATTCTGTCATTACATTCAGATAAAAATTTTGTGGTTGTTCTGAAGAACCGAAGTTTTATTCAAGGCCTTCAGTATATATTCATATTTAGTCATATTTAAATATCCACTGTTATTATCAACAGTACAGTTCTGCTTTTTATAAGCACCAATCAGCCACAGCATTATAATCACGAAAATGAAGTGAAAAATATTGAACAAATCATTACAATGCGATGTTGTGCTAGGAAACCTTGCAAGCATGAATGCATCAAGCATTCACGTGGATAATATTTTGAGTCTTTCTAAGAGCCAGTATGTTTTTGAAGCTGCTTGAAAAGACTGTGGGCACCGAGTAGTTATTCACCTCATTGTGCTTTATTATCCTAACTATGCACATTACTCTCAGACTGCAGGCTTATTCGTGGTTCCTAGTTCATGGTTCAAGTAGAATGGGAGGCAGGGCGTTCAGCTGTCAGGCCCTTCAATATGGAACCAGCTTTCAGTTTGGCTTTGGAGAGACAGACCCCCTCTCTGCTTTTAAGATTAGGCTTAAAGCTTTCGTTTTCATAATGATGCATATATTTAGGCCTGGAGATATCGAGATGACACTCTGCAACGAGTGGCAATCGCATATTTCCACAGTCTGGAACCAAACTCTATTCTCCCAAACCAGAATGCTCATCTTGAGGGAGTGGGATTTATCAGAGATTACCTCCAGAATTTGGGAGTGAAGCATGGAATAATTAGCCTGCCTGTAGTCCTGACATCAGCCCTATTGAGCACCTGTGGGATCAACTTTGGTGTGCTCTCCTTGTCCAGAGTGACCACCACAGCCACACAGACTGACTTGTGACAAACTGTGGTTGAAGAATGGAATGCCGTCCCGCAGTAGTGTGTGATCCACATGAGGACCAGAGAGCAGAGTGGCTGTGTATGGTTCTTCCACATGCTATTATTGAAGCCTCTGATTGTTTGAATAAATTGTTAAATTTCCTTGGAAAAAGCATAAAATAAAAAGTAAAAATTTTTTTTTTTATTGTTAAATTTCCAATATGTGTTGTTTGTTCTTCAATCATCCATTCCAATAGTTTATGCCAAACAAGAGTCAGTAGCAGAGTAAGCTGTTTATCATTGGCAGAGATTTGGCAAGTTCTCCACAGGCTCAACTCTCACACTCATCTCTGCTGCTGAACATAAACATAAATACATTTTCCTTACAAATGTGGCACCATGTAACAGAAAAGAAACTGGCTTTTCAGCTATATACACTTTATTACCAAGAAGCATTGTTACAAAGACATGATCAACCAAACACAAATTTTACTACAGTGAGGAACACTTGCGAAGTATAATCCACAGGGCACAAACACACATCCAATTAACAGACACCACAAAACAAATCATCGGTGTTAATTTCTTTGTCTACATCATAGTTACATTCTTTGTTGTTATTCACCAACTAATTCTTTTCAGTCTGCTATGACATGCAGTGACATCCTAGACAACTTTTTAAAAATAAATTCATGAGTTACTTAACTCTAAGATACTGTCTTACACTGACATTAGCGTCTTGAGTGAAGTGATTTAGCGCTATGTAAATAAAATTGAATTAGCACAGATTTTTACATCAGGTTGATAACAAAATGTTCAAGGCACTGAAATTCTGAAAATACTTGCAGAGGAGTAGTTTGGTGTGAGATTTTCTAGCAAGGATTCATCACTGTTGTGCGCAATTTTTGAAATTCTGAAAATTTTCAAAATACAAACTAAAACTTTTGCTTCAGTACTAGTAAAAGCAAGGCTACTTTAAAATTGTCCAGACTTGAGTCTCTGCGAACAAATTTAGAAGAACCTCCCTACCAGTGCACAGTGTCCAAACACAGCCCCAATCCATCAGATTAAACATATTCCATTATCCCTCATCTTATCTTATCATATCTTAAATGTTGTTATTTTTTTATTAAAAATGACTTCTATCATTGCTAGATTCCATAACTTTCAGTATAATTTATTTGCACTGTCTCTGATGCTGGAGATTTATTTTTCACCACAGTTAGTGTGTCAGGGGAAATGATATTCAGCACTCCATTATCTTTTTAAAAACTGTTATCATAATCATTCTCGTGAAAACACTTGTGCATCTTATGGCGTCCTCGTTGGACCTGAGACATTGTTATTCGTTTCTAGAGTGAGACTTTATCCTAATTTCTTGCCTTAGAGGTGCAGGCTTCTCTATTACAACATTGATGCCACTTTCTCAGCTTCACCTGGAGGTAAATGTGTTTTCTTAGAAAGAGAAATGGGCAGTATTCAAATGACATGGAGAGTCTACAGCACTGTTTATTCACAACAATTCTGATTTACTAACATTTGCAATGAATCCAAACATGGTTAATGAGTTCACTGGTAATTTCCTGTGCAAACACTTTAATACAAATTATTATACAAATATTAGTAAATGAATCTCATTATTTTTTGTTTTTTTAATGTCTTTGTAGTACAATGAGTTACCTAATGTTAGTCCCTGCACAAGAGGACCAGTCACTTGAATCTCTTGATATGACTGCTTCTATCATTTAGCTTTAATCAATTTGCTCTGAACTCAAGGTCAAGAAACAATTTTCACCTTTAGATCTCTCTAAGTTGCTAAGATACCTTATGAATTATTTTCATCAACGCCAAAATTCAATTCATAACACTTTAAAACTAAGTTTAAAAATTGTGACCCTAGGAACAACTCATGGTACTAGAAATGCAGTCCCTGATCAGTGTCAGTTGTTGCCAAAAGAGCCAAGCAAACCAAACAAAAGAGCGCTGTGAGTGCTCCAAGTCTGGTTGCCCCGCGCAACTGAGAAACCACAGGGCTCCTGGTTCCTGTGATGAGCAAAAGGAGCTGTGAAGCTAAAGAGCAATCTCTGCTGTATCTCATTATCTGGACGGAAATGTGTGCTGTGTAAATGTGTTAACTGTTACAGTGATGGTAGTTTCCTCTGCTACTTGCCAACATAATAAATAAGGAAGAAAAGCAATGCTTCTTATACTCTGCATTTAAAATATTTGACCCACATATAAAAACACCTGTATGCAAGCTATAATACCTTGTTACTCACTGCTTCAGTAGTGATATTTGCACATAAAGACAAGCTAGAGTGGCTGTGACTCAAGAGGTAGAGGGGGGTCATTGACTAACTGGAAGGTCAGCAATAAGATATTGAACCCAGAGTTTCCTGTGATTCATCCATGTGAGTGTTAATTAATAGTGATATCAGGTTAAAAGTGCTTAACCATTGCCATGTGATTAGTTCTTATCTAATATATGAATGTATTTTTGTTTAGTGTGTTAATTTAGCAGGTGGGACACTGACAGTGATTTTACTGAACACAGTATCACACAGTATTTGAGGTGGTTAACTTTCTGAGTGTTTGGGAATCTCTTTTATAATCTGTCCAGTCTTCCTGTTCTTTGCCCAATCTGACATGTGGTAAAAATAAATGTTAGATTATTTTTTGTTTCATGTTGTCCCAATTTGAAATGGCAGTTGTATGAAATGTGGTGTGAAATTTAAAGAAATGGGGTTGTAGATGATGAGCTAATTATGACGAGCTTATGATGAGATGATGAGCTTAACCATCTTGCCTGGTTAAGGACTTCATGGACTTAGTGAACTCTTTTAATCTTGTTCAGTCTGTTAAAGGTGCCACTCAAGAACGTGGTCACACATGGACTTGGTGTTATCATATGAGTTATCTGTTTGTAACTTACATGTCGAGGATGCTGTATTCTCTGACCATATGCCCATTTTGTTTGACATTGTTCCTCTTAGTCCTGTTGTTAGACAGGTTCCACCTGTCTGATGTTGTCGTGCCTTCGGTGCAAATACTACCAAACATTTTTCTGCACTGTTTGACCAACTTGTGTCCCGTCCCTCTGAGTCATTCACCTCAGATGGGTTACTCTCTCATTTGGACTCTGTAAATCTGTTCTTGATGTTGTTGCTCCTCTAAGACTTAGACAGTGTAAACCCAAAGCCAGTCCTTGGTTAACTGATTTTACTTGAGCCATCCGAAGAGAATGCAGGAGATGTGAAAGGAGATGGCAAAATTACAGGCTGCACGTCTCTCTGGAAGCTCTTAAGACAAGCTGGAAAGTTTATCAGCGGGCAGTAAAGTCTGCCAAGAACTTTTATTTTTTACAACTCATTGCTGCTAATTCACGTAACTCTCGTGTTTTGTTTAACACCATAAATTCTGTGTTAAATGCAGATGATCATGCTCTTCTGCAACCTTCTGAGGCTATGTGTAATATGTTTCTTACCTTCTTTGTAGATAAGGTTGCCAGTTTGAGACCTTCTACTCCATTTTCTGTTGATCCGGTCGTGTATGTTTCCTGCTCAAGTTTGCTTACTTCTTTTCAACCAATTGTTCTACCTGAACTAGAGAAGCTTGTGTTAAATGCTAAACCGTGTGGTTCACCGAATGATGTCATTACGCCCCATTTTCTTAAAAGAGTGTTTCCTACTGTTGGACCACATATCCTGAACATATTCAATACATAGGTCAAGTACCAAGTGAGTTCAAGCATGCAGTTATCCATCCCTTACTTAAGAAACCTGGCTCAGACATCTCAGTCATGACAAACTTTAGGCCCATCTCTAAGCTTCCTTTTTTGAGTAAGATCCTGGAAAAAATTGTTCACACTCAGTTGATGGACTACCTAAATGAGTTTCACATTTCTGAAACTTTTCAGTCTGGCTTTAAGCCTTTTCACAGCACAGAGACTGCACTCATAAAGGTCATGAATGACATCTTGCTAGTGACTGACTGTGGCAAACATGTACTGCTGGTTTTGCTGGATATGACTGCTGCATTTGATACGGTGGATCATGATCTGCTGATCTCTCGGCTACCGCATTCTGTAGGGATTTCTGGACTAGCACTCGCATGGTTAAAATCATATCTCTCTAACAGAAGCATTTGTGTCAAGCTGGCTTCAGCTTCATCTGCTGTGGCCCCTCTGCCATGGGGTGTACCACAGGGATCTATTCTTGGGCCACTACTATTCTCATTGTATCTCCTGCCGCTGGGTGCAATCTTCAGAAAACACAAAATTTCATTTCATCTATATGCTGATGATTGCCAGCTTTATCTACCTTTTAATCACTCTCTCAGCTCCTCAATTGAACTCCTCCTTGATTATCTCAGTGATGTTAAGTTATGGATGGCTCTGAATTTTTTACATTTTAATGAACGTAAAACGGAAGAAATTTTATTTGGCCCAAACCGTTTGTCTGGTACCCCAATTGTTGACTTTACTGTTCTGACGCCTCACCTGAAGAGCTCAGTCACTAATCTTGGGGTATAAATTGACTCTGCACTTAGTTTCGATGGCCACGTGAATGGGGTGGTGAAATCCTCATTCTACCACCTCAGACGTCTGTCAAAGTTAAGCCTTTTCTGTCCAGGCGTGATTTGGAATCTGTCATCCATGCTTTTATAACTTCACACTTGGATAACTGCAACTCCCTTTTAATAGGGGTTGGCCAAGGCACTCTGTCACGCCTGCAACTTGTGCAGAATGCTGCAGCACGGTTTTTAACTGGTAAAAGGAAATTTGAACATATTACTCCAGTTCTGGCCTCCCTACACTGGCTTCCAATTGAAGTTAGGATTCATTTTAAAATTCTTTTACTGGCTTTTAAATCCTTAAATGGTCTTGCACCTGTTTATTTGTCCGACCTGCTGAAGCCCTATGTCCCCCCTCGTTCACTCCGGTCGGCTGAGCAGTTGTTGCTCTCAGTCCCTAAATCACGCCTGAGACTTAGAGGAGACTGAGCATTCTCTACAGTGGCCCCGAAGCTTTGGAATGCTCTTTCCCTTCACATCAGGCAGTCTACATCAGTGGTGGTTTTTAAATCTAGGTTAAAAACTTATTTTTATTCACTGGCCTTTGACTCAGTGGGAAACTGACAGTTTTACTTGTATTTTACTGTTACTATTATTGTTATTTATTTATCTATTGTTTTAGTTCTGTTGTTCAGCACTTTCGTCAGCTATGTGTTGTTTTTAAAGTGCTATATAAATAAACTATGATGATGATGATGAATGTGGCCCACTGATGCAGTTTGATATTGTCTTTTTCATTTAAATCAAGTTAAAAGTATTTTCCCTTTTCAGGTGGGTGCCCAGCTGGATGAGGAGAGGAACATTACAGCCCTGGTCCCCCGTCAGCCCCTGGAGGTCCATGAGACCGTGGCAGAGTGCATGATTTACGCCAACCACTGGGTGGCCCGCAAAATCCAGGAAGCTTTCCCCAACCAGGCCCTACTAAGGCGCCACCCACCACCACAACAGGAGCTATTCAGCCAGCTGGTGGACACTGCAAAGGCCAGAGGTTTCACCTTTGATACCAGGTAATGGTTTTTGACTGTTCAGTATAGAAACTGACGAAATACAGATTGTGTCAGGCTAGGCCCGGTGCAGTGGTGAACTTAGTCTCGTGCCCAAATAGCTGCATATTGTAGTTCAGGGCGCATCATGTTCAGACACACAAGTGTGTGAACCTGAAATTCTGTAAACACTGGGACACACTCAGGTGTCAGATTAGCAGTCATACAAGAAGAGGAAATTTAATTCAGTTCAATTGAATTCAGTTTTATTTATATAGCACCAATTCACAAGAGAAGTTGCCTCAGGCACCTCATATTCCAAGGGAAAGACCCTACAGTAATACAGAGAAAGGGAAAAGTCCCCTTTAAACCAACAGCAGAACCATTCCAGACAGCCAGCTGCCCCAGCCGGTTCAAGGAATGAGAGACACAGTCTGTGTGTGAATGACACACACACTTGATGTAAGTAGCTATGTGTCTAGCTAATGATACACTGAATGCTGAGATGAGAGACCTCACTTGTTTCTGGATCTGTTCCTTCAGGTCCAACAAGGCTTTAGCTACCTCACTGGACCAAGCTGTGGACCCACAGGACCCCTTGGTGAACAGGCTATTCAGAATGATGGCTACCACTGCTATGTCACAGGCTCTGTACTTCTCCACTGGTGCTCAACCTCAAGATCAATACTACCATTATGGTATGGTACCGCTGCATAGCTTTTATTGGCTTTTCCATGTAACTAGAGTTTCAGTGTTAATGTTGGTTGGTTCATTCATTACACTTCAAGCATATGGACTTGTCCAATGTCTGTTGTTGGTGAAGAATTATCTGACTAAGAACTAAAAAGATTGTTTAGCGTGCTGATATTTGCTTAATTGTCGTAGGTCTGGCTCTGGATCGCTACACACACTTTACCTCACCCATCCGTCGGTACGCAGATATTGTTGTGCACCGCCTTCTTACCGCAGCCCTGGACATGGAGAGGGGTGTTGTATCTGGTAAAGCACCAGCCAGTAACAAAGAAGTGGAGGAGATGGCTCACCATATCAACAGCAAGAACAGGGTCAGAGGTGTTTATTGTTTGTTTTTCAATGAATCACCTCGTATTATATTAACAGAAACTGTGCTGACCTCTGTATTTCATTTCCAGGCAGCACAGGCAGCCCAAATCCGATCTACAGCACTGTTTCAGTGTCTGTTTTTCAAAGAAAAAGACCCTCAGACAAATCAGTGCTATGTGGCTGACGCTGTTATCTACTCCATTCGAGACAACGGCATATTGGTGTTTATCCCAGAGTAAGAACCTATTTCAATCTTGTTTTTTTGTTCTGCAGTCTTCTTCTTTTTCTTTGTTTGATGGAGCTTTACAACCGCTCACAGACGGGCACCCACTCGTACGTTTAATAGATTAATTCAAAGTTTATGACAGTGCCTCAATTTGTTGGAAGATGCACTTCCACACTAATCAGTGTATATTTAACAGTATAGACTGAGAACAGTGTTTTTACTTTCTATTAAATAACCTCAAAATTAGTTACTGTACCTTTAAATTGTATGAATTTTCTGTACCAGGCTTTAAATAAGTTAATTGCATTGCTGAAGTTGAATAATTAAAAACAGGAGTCTGGGAAGGGACTGTCTTTGGAGCCAGCCTTGTGACTGTCACAGAAACTGCAGTTTGTGGCACTTTTATGTTAGCTTAGCCAACCTCTGGAGGTTGCTGCTTGTTTATTGCAAGGAAAGTGTAATGTAATAACATCAGCATTCTCCATGCTTGTGGTGTTTGTACAAGGATAAGCAATGTTAACAGTTTATTAAAATGTAACCTGTGGTCATTTTGAAAAGACTGCAGAATCCATCTAATGCCTTGTGATTAAAATCACAGGGCATAAAGCTACATCCACAGCAGGTTGAATGATATCAGTGTCACTGAGTAAGTAAGGCAGTCTTGAATTTTCTCATTTAGAACTCTATCATTCAGCACCTCTGACCACAGATATGTTATTCACAGGTATGGTGTGAAGGGGCCCGTGTATCTGAAGAACAAAGAGGACCTGGTGGTAGTAGCAGGACAGGATGGCAGCTGTGATTGGCAGAGCGGCACTGTGCGAAAATACCCAGACCGCATTACCACCATCTTCAGCTGTGGCACATCCACCTTCAAGCTGTTTGACCACATCACTGTAAGTCTCAGAAAAAACACTAATCAATCATTTTAGGTTTTCAGTGATGCAACACCAAAAGGCGACGATTCCAAATATGAACCACAAGTTCATCCGACCATTGGTTCTTTTGTGGTCAGTGTTGTTGTCTTTAGAGTGTGGTTGCTACTTTGTTAGCTAATCTCAAGGTAACAAAACGTCAGTAAGATGAATGAGACGAAAATTATTCTTGAAAATCATGAAATAATTCATTTAAAATTATACATTTTATTGTTTTGAAATGATGCATGAAAACAAAAACATTTAGTGTGTATGGGGGGGGGGGTTCTATATTGTTTTCACGTAAATCAGATTTTCTCATTTATTATCATCTGTGCATCGTACATCAGTCATTATTCATTCTGTTCTCTGTTCTGTGATTGGGAAAGTGACCTTGATAAATATTCATAATACTTATACCTATCTATGTCAGTAATCAGTTAAACCTTCTAAACAACATTTCTGTTGATGTTGAGTTATATTAACTTATTACTTGACATGTTGCACACACAAATCTGTGATTTGGGATGATTATTTGGAATAAGTACATCTGATTTAACTAGAGTGAAAACAAAAAGAGCTGGCAACATCATCCTAAGGTTAGTTAACAAAAAACAATACTTTCAAACTGAAGTAACAGTGTGCCGTTCTCACTTTGGCTTTAAGATATAATAGTACTGCTACTTCCACTGTTATTTTCATCTTTGTAAAATGATTCATTTTTCTTTCATGAATTTATCCTGGGATAACAAAGGCCAAAGGCAATGCTAAGAACATGCTAAGCTTACTGATGTAAGTTATAATCCTGATGGATGACACCTGTGGCCAAAACAGATTCATTTCAGAAAGACAAAAGCATAATCTGTTAATAAACCCCCACGCTCATTTGAACTGTCAACTGTTCTCACCCTTTCCTCTGTTGGAAACCTTAGCCGAGTAACTTGATTGTATAAAAGTTTGAACATAATTTTTATAGCCAGAAAGGTCCACCACAGTGTTGACTGCTGTCAAGCTATGATCATATTAGACAAAGAGATTACGATAATGATGATATTACAAAAAACAACAACAACGATCTCACTGTGACACTTAACCGAGGTCACAGTGTTAATAAATGTTTTTCTCCCCCTCTGCTCCAGTCTGCATTCCAAAGTATCCTTGTGTTAGATGCTAACTCCACGTCGTTGTCTAATGCATTCATTGCTGTGTGATTGGCAAAAAGCAATTAACTTAATAAAGTTATTTTATGAATGTGAACATTTGTTACATGTGCTTTCAGTCCTCAGTGTAGAAAAGTGCTATATACTATCTTTCCCATGTTAAATATAGAATACCGAATATTTCTATAGAAATATACAAGCATGCAAAAGTATTCGGCCCCCTTGAACTTTTCCATATTTTGTCACATTACAGCCACAAACATTCATCAATTTTATTGGAATTCCACATGAAAGATACGTGAGAAGTGGAACAAAAATCATACATGACTCCAAACATTTTTTTTATTTTTTTTTTTACAAATAAATAACTGAAAGTGGGGTGTGTGTAATTATTCAGCCCCCTTTGGTCTGAGTGCAGTCAGTTGCCCATAGACATTGCCTGATTAGTGCTAATGACTAAATAGAGTGCACCTGTGTGTAATCTAATGTCAGTACAAATACAGCTGCTCTGTGACGGCCTCAGAGGTTGTCTAAGAGAATATTGGGAACAACAACACCATGAAGTCCAAAGAACACACCAGACAGGTCAGGGATAAAGTTATTGGGAAATTTAAAGCAGACTTAGGCTACAAAAAGGTTTCCCAAACCTTGAACATCCCACGGAGCACTGTTCAAGCGATCATTCAGAAATGGAAGGAGTATGGGCCCAATGTAAACCTACCAAGACAAGGCCGTCCACCTAAACTCACAGGCCGAACAAGTAGAGCGCTGATCAGAAATGCAGCCAAGAGGCCCATGGTGACTCTGGACGAGCTGCAGAGATCTCAGCTCAGGTGAGGGAATCTGTCCATAGGACAACTATTAATCGTGCACTGCACAAAGTTGGCCTTTATGGAAGAGTGGCAAGAAGAAAGCCATTGTTAAAAGAAAACCATAAGAAGTCCCGTTTGCAGTTTGCCACAAGCCATGTGGGGGACACAGCAAACGTGTGGAACTCTGGTCAGATGAGACCAAAATGGAACTTGTTGGCCAAAATGCAAAACACTATGTGTGGTGGAAAACTAACACTGCACATCACTCTGAACACACCATCCCCACTGTCAAATATGTTGGTGGCAGCATCATGCTCTGGGGGTGCTTCTCTTCAGCAGGGACAGGGATGCTGGTCAGAGTTGATGGGAAGATGGATAGAGCCAAATACAG
>VURO01046380.1:0-10695 GCA_015108175.1 Pelvicachromis taeniatus | reverse complement strand
GTGTTGATAGGCCTGATGAAACCGGAGTTATGATTAATCATATTCGGCATACTTTTCCGTGAGCATATGGCTCGATTTAGTGTAAACATACAGGTTATGATTAGCTTCGAATTCGCTAACGGCTAACTGCTAGATCGATGACGCGGTGACGTAGGTCACGTAGGTCACCACGTCACCACGTCACCGATCTGATGCATTCAAAGGCGCTCGGAATTGCGGCACTTTGACGAACGGCCATTGGTTTGAATACAGAAAAAAACGATCATAAAAACGTTATTATCTCGAAAAGTATCCCAGTAAAAATTACCAAAAGATATAGCCGCCGTCAGCGGATATAGCAGAATGTTTTAGAGGTTGAACGGTGAAAATAGGACGAGAACTGTAGGCCAACGTTGAGTTGCGAAAAACGGAGCAACTAGGTATAATAATAATAAAAATAATAAAGAATAAATAGAACATGGATCTCTATAGGTTGATGCTGTTTCACAGCATTCACCCAATAAAGAATAAATAGAACATGGATCTCTATAGGTTGATGCTGTTTCACAGCATTCACCCAATTACTAAACATGGCAGAACCAAAGAGGCGAAAGGTAGCAAGTGAATGCAGAAAATTTCAGACACAGTGTGAAAGTGAACATTTCTAGAATATAGAATATATACTTCCCCTGCATTTGGAGTGCTCTGTAGGATATTCGTCACAAGGCCATTCAGTTCTTGATTTGACACATCCGCATTGCTTAATGGCTCATCTCCCAAAGTTTGTCTGTGTCTTGTATTGGAATTTCTTGCATTTATGTATTAATAATGGAGTGGTGTAGTATATCTGCCTCAAACCCTATTCAAACAGTTTAACAGTGGTATCTTGGAAATGGGGACTTTCACCAGGAAGCCTGGGACCAGTGTTGGAAGACTCCACATGTAGTGGAGTCTTGTGTTTCTCTTTGAGGATGGGGAAAGAGACAAGCGATAACAAGGGAGTGCAAACTCTTTCTTTGGGGCAGACCAAAGGTGTCAAAACATCTGTGTATTGCCTTTTGTTTAGTAGACAGTACTTAAACCCAGGACTGAGAGGGGGTCCGAGAGAGTCTGCTAGTCACGTGCCCCGCGATGGCTGCTCTCTCACCAAGCTTGGTTTTGTTCTGTTTCATTAAAGGAGGTTAGCTACTGCTCACCATTGTCTGCAGGCTTTATTAAAACGAAAGCTTCCACAACAGTCTGTACAGGGTTCTTTGACTTATCCCAAAGCATGATGCAATTCTCTGCCATGTCATACAAATGGAAAGAAAGTGAGAAATCTGTTCAGCAGATATAGTGTATCGTGGCCGACCTGGATGGCCACTCAAGGTTGTTGGAGGTAACAAACTATGGGTCACATAAGCAGATCTCTGTCTAGCATCATATTCATGTAGCAAGCTACAAAAGTATCTATAGAAGGATCCTAGTAGGTTTGTGACAACCCTATTATTAGGATCATATCGAGATACAGCAGCAAGAAATTATGATAGAATTCGTGTATGATCATCTAGCACTCTATAGGGCCTCTGTTGACTGATATTGTCTGAATTTTCATTTTGCAGCACCTTAATACATTGCATAGCACAAGAAAAAACACTTTGAACATCTTCTTAATTGGCTCTCACCTCAAACAGCAAGGACTGTATGTAAAAAATGACAAGGATCAGATGTAATTTCATTGTAGATGAGGTACTGTCAGACAGAGTCTTTCCAGATTATACGAGCAGCTAGTATAGTCAGGATGCTCAGACTTGTTACAATATGTTGCTACCCTACAACGTTTGGATAGTCACTGCTGAAGGCAAAAATTTTTTACTTATACCTCTAACAGACTGTTGCGTAGACATCACCATGGTGTTAGCCGTGTATTAATGTGCTGTTTGTTTTTCCTCACCTTCCTGTGCAGCTAAAATGCCTTCCTGTTCAACTGAAATCTTCTTGGTTTTCAGTAGAGTGTGTAGAGCGTTTCAGTGGTGTGTGAGAATGTTTCAGTAGTGTGTGTGAGAGTGACAACATTTTAGTAGTGTGTGTGAGAGTGTTTCAGTGGTGTGTGTGAGAGTGTGTCAGTAGTGTGTGAGTGTTTCAGTGGTGTGTGTGTGAGTGTGTTTCGGTATTGTGTGTGAAAGCGTTTCAGTAATAACGTCCCTTACGGCACCTCATATTTGGGTATTCATTTGCTGGAACATGGTGTCTGTCATGAAAGAATTGTGATTAGCACGAAAGTCCAATAAAAGAACACCAGTCAGGTTCAGATCAGGCATGCTGTTCCTCCCAGTCATGCCCTTTCAGGTCTCATTGTTGTTCCTTACATAGGCATTGAAGTCCCCCAGCAGAACAATGGAGTGCCTGGAGGCAGCACTCACCAGCACTCCGCAAAGTGACTCTAAAGCAGGTTTGATGGTGCTGCAAATGTGTCTGCGTACATTTTTCAGTCGGGCAGAGATGGATTTTCACCCATGGTAGACAGTGCCGTGCAATCCTCCAACTTCTTGACTGCACGTTGCAATAATACTAAAATGCACTAGTATTACTGGTATTAATATAATTATTTTTAGAGATGCTCAAAAGGAACTGAACTTGCCTATGGGCTGCAGTGACACTTTTTTTTTTTTTTTTTTTTTTTTTTTGTAGTTTTTAACACTTTGTATGTTATAACTTTGCTCTCCTCTGCGGCTGGCTCACGAACCAACAACAGCATGAACAAGAGAGTCCCACAGACCAGTTGTAGCACATACTTTTACACTGCCTCTCTCTGACAACAGAGCCCACTGCAAAACCAACAGGCAGTTGGCTCTGAGAGAGAGAGAGAGAGAGAGAGAGAGAGAGCTTTTTCTTGTGTTTCAGGGGCGAGACCTGTTCCAGAGCTCCAGCCCTCTGGTTTCACACACCTGAAGGTAATTAAATCGACTGGTTATACTCACCCATCACCAGCTGCTACTTAAGATGGAAGAATTCCTTCACCTGAGTTGTTGGTCTGTTTGTAAAGTGTGGCTCCTCATGTTCTACAGTGTTACTCTTGTGCTTATCTGCGGTGCCATCATGCCATCAATCTCTTTTTATGTGCAGAAACTGTGGTGTGGAAAATTGGGAGGATAAAGTCATGTGGAGAGACGGAATCAGTGGACTTCCATGTTTGACCTGGCCGCAGATCTCACTGCATAAAAGCCATTGTGCTGAACATTTGTACTTACTTGCGTTTGAGCCCCGCTTTGACCATTGGATATGACAGAAATATATGTTCACTAACAATTTCACAGTTTATAACAGGCTGATGGACCTCAATGTCTCCTACTGTTAAGAAAACCTAAAACAGGCTTGACTTTTTCCTTCGAACAACAACAGTGGGAGTATTCAGTAAGGGTTGAGTGACATGCTATTTCAGCATCCATACTAACCAATAACTGATATTTGGTACTAATTTATATTTGTATTAAAAATATCATCTTCATGTCAAATTACAAAATGAAAAGATGCTTAGTTTAGCCAACAACAGTATGTTCAAATACGCATCTTACTTTAAAATAATTTTTTAACCTGTCAATTTGCCTGGACTAAAAAAAATTTCACTACTGCATGATGGACTTGGGCAGTGTACATTTAAAATGATGTGCATTGTCTCTTCTTAAAGAGACAATGCACATCATTTAAAATGTAATTTTATTTTTTCTATGGTAATTACACCATAGGTTGCAGGACGTTGAAGGAGATCTTTGTGTTCTTATATAATGGTCAAAAAATTGTAATTCTGGTGTTCATTGCTAGTTCATTCTCTATATCAAATGCAATACATTTTAAAATCACCACCCACTCCTTAAAGAGGATATACATCAGAATATTCATTTCCTTCAAAACTCTAGGAGAAAATTTTAAAACACGTAATAAAAAACAAGATTTTAAACAATGTACACAAGTAAAGAAAATAGCTTCTAAAATAGCTTTATGATAATACACAGCGAATGGATGCAGTCAAGTATAAAAACACAGGAAAATTTCTCAGCAATATAGACACAAACGTTTAAAACATTTAAATATATGTTTCAGTCTCATTATTGTCCTCTTTTATTGTGGGCCTTTAAATAGCTTGAAGACAGTAGTCGAAGAGGGTGCTTTGCAGTAAATATATTTCAGATTGCTTATACAGCTTATACAGTACCTGAATTAAAGAATAGCATTATTAAATTTACCTGATACAACAGGTCTTTACACTATTATCATAAGCCGAAAATTCTTTTTCATATATGAACATTTTTAATATTTGTAGATTTAAGCTCCTAAAACTACTTACATCATTTCTTGTTTGACAAACTTAACAAATTGCTTCCTTTGTAAGGATTTTGTAAGTTGTAATGATTTGAATAGATAACTCAGTGACTTAAAATACAAAGGCCTACACATAGTGAAGAATGATAATATTTACAAAATTTTGCAACAGAGCACAGAGAGCAAACAGGGTGGCTATAAGTGCGATGTCAATATGTCTCAATGACTGAAGATAAATCTCCAGCAAATCACAGTTTTTCTCAAATCTGTGTTTAGCTTCTTAAATATGAGATTCTCCTGTGTCCTGGCTGCTCTTGGATGCCTGAGGATGACAAAGGGGCACAGTTAAACCATCTCAACTGTTCCTTAAGTATAATGAACAGTTGTATAAGTATAAAAAAAATATAAAGTATAATATTTTATTGTCTTCTTTAACTGCCTGGAAGAAATTGCAATTCCTCATTGGAAGGGTTGAAATGAATGAATAAATATTTTATCAATGTGCATAATAAATGTTTGATAGTGAGAAAAAAAAGAATAGTAAATATAAATAGCTGCTTACTTGAGCTTTGCTGGAGTAATTGAACTCTTTGTAGCTCTTCTTTTGAGGCACACAGAATCTGGCCAGGATGTTTTCATATTCTTCTCTCACCTAAATTCAGAAAATATTTTAAGTATGGACATCACTAATCAGGGTATGAACACAGCAGAACTTGTTCTTTACTTTGGATATAAATGTGACTAACCTGTTTGGAAAACAGACAGTGCATGGCAAAGAGCATAACACCCTGAAGGCTGCCAAAAATGGTGAACAGGTAAGACATGACTACAGTGCTTTCCTCAAACTGGAAACAACCAAAGATCCACATGATGCCCAAAACACACAGCTGTGCCACTGCAGTAATGGTGAATGCCCTGCAGGAGGCAACAAAGATGCATACATGTCAAGTGCGAGGTACTTTGGTGAGGCAATATATTACGTTATGCTTTCCACACAGCAATTGCATGGGGCCTGGTTAGCCTAAGCAGTCTGAGGTCCGTTTGTGACTTACTTTATTTTGTGCAGCTTGTCAAGATCAGGGTTCAAACTTGAGAACTTCTGTGCTAACTTCCACACAGTTATGAGAAAGAAGAAAATGTTTATCTAAAAGACCAAAGAGATGATGTTAAAACATAACAAAAGTTACTATTTTGGACATCATTAAACAAAATAATTACTTTCCTAAATACTTACAATGAGGATGACACAGACAGGGCCAAAGAAACTCCAAATGATTTCCAGATTTAGCCAACAACTGAAAATGCACATCAAGAGTTTTCAACAGATGGTATGCTAAAATAACAAGTAATTCAAACTTGAATTAACGATAGAACACTATAACTATCAGGACATGGAACGGAGGAAACTTACTATCTCTCAGTGCCATATCCCCCAGAATAAGCTAAGGCACAGATGGCAACAATAACAGCTGGAACACCATAGCCAACTGCCATCATGTGGAGGGTTTTGAAGCTGGTGTTGAAGACAAGGACAACCATCCTGAACAGCTGAATGCCCTCCAGACACATCCAGCAAAATGCTGCCAGGTAAGAGAAATGCAAGATTCCTGCCACCACTGCACAGCCAGCCTAATGGGGAAAGAGGAGGATCAGAGTAACAGACAAGAATAACGGCGATGAATATGAAGAAAGAGAAATGGCAAGAAATTCCTAAATTGTTTATATGTCTTCTATATAGCTCATATTAATATCTATTATTAATAATTTGATAGCTTTGTTGGAACTTAGTATGTAGTTCTCTGTTATATTTGAAGGTGGCAGAAACTTCTATTAATGCATACATCCTGATGGCATGTAGAGTTACTGTTTACCTTGTTTGCTGTCTGGGAGATTCCTGCTAGAAAGACAAGGTTTGCAATGAAGAGGCTGATGCAGAGATGCAGGTGGATGGTGGTTCTTGTGCTTTTAATGGCGCGGATCATTGAGAATGTCAGGATGCAGATGAATAAGAAAATCAGTGAAATGGACAGGCCCACCCAGGTGATCAGCTGCAGCTCAAATTTATTCTATTGTGGAAGAGAAAGAATGGTAACATTATTTTCTGAAAATGGGTTTTAAGGTAAAACTAATTCTGAACTAAAAGCATTATGGTATGTATCATTAGTTTTAACCTCCATCTCATAGAGGGACATCAGTACAGCAAAGCTGCTCAGGTGATTACAGGAACACATAGTGTATTTCAGGTTTGACTCGACCCTACTGCAGCCACGATCAGACCATGAGCCTCCGTTCACCGAGGAATCCCAGAACACACAGATGTGTTTTTGGTTTTTCTGTTAAACAAATATACACCAGAGATACTGACTATTATGACATTTTTGTTTGTCAAGGTAGATTAACACAATCCCTAAACATCAGTAATAACCTCTCCTCTTTACCTGTATCAAGTGGTACAAAGTCAGATTGACTGGCGTTTTGAGATGGCTTGTATTTCTGTTGCTAACAGTGACAGTCACTACTTTGGAGTTTATTTTAAAGATCTCGTTGTTTTGTGCTTTGATCCCATCAAAGAAGGTGTCTGTAGAGTTTTCCAGGTTTGAGTAGCTCATCAAGGACACCGTTGTAAAACCTGAAACAATAAAAGGAGAAGATAATTAGAGTGTGTCATAACGTGATGAAATTGGCGAGAAATGTGATATTTGTTGACATGTCATTACCAGGGTAATAGGCACGTTCTCCAGCGGCCATTTCCATCTGGATGTCCAACTTAGCATGCTTAGTCGATAAAGTTGTATTTCTTTTGGGTATAACAGACCTACGATCTACCAGCATTTCCACCTCTGAAACCAGATAAAAGTTGATTTTTTTTTTTTTTATCTTGTATTGCTTGTTAAGTAATGCTGAAGAAAACATAAATAATATTAAACGTAAAGCTCTAGGCAAAAGCTCCTATCGTACTTGAACATATCTACCTGAATTGTACATATTTGTTTGGGTTTTTTTTTAAATTGGCAAATTACTTGTACATGCAAATTTTTATTAAACCTGTGTGAGTGGAAGTTCTGTTTCTCCCTGGCATCTCCATGAAGGCTCCAATTAGCCTCAGAAAATTCTCCACCAAATCCAGAAAGGTGGAGACTCTTCTTCTGTCATTGAGAAAACCACTGAACAAGAGCTGATCTATTTCTGACTGCAATCTCTACAGACAAAGAGAGGAATGGGAGAGCAGACATGAGAAACAAGAAACAGAGTCAGCCTGAGGGAGACATTCAGGCTGTATACTACCTCAGTGTAATGAGACATCTGAGACATCTATGAGACATCTGAGCATCGTGTGACAGAGTTTGAAAGACGCAGAGTACCTTCATGAAGTCCTCTTCAGTGTGGTTTGTTTGATCAGATTGGTTCAGACTTTTGCCCTCTGTGAGTTCCAGACAGCGTTTATTGAGCAGCTTCACAATGGAAAATTTCTAGAAGTAAGATTGGTGGTGGATAAAACAAAAATGTGAGAGAGTGCTCTTCTTAATATATGCTGAACTTTGATACTTTGAACTGTTTGTGATTTGAAATTACCTCTTCCAGCCCATTTTTAGCTTTGAAAACATCACAGTTTAATTCTAAAGAAAGAAAGTTGAATTAATAAATGTGCTTACGTATGACCAGAGTTATTCAATAGGTCTTCTGTTTGTTTGTGTCTGCTGCATTTACTGGGAAGAACCCAGTTTAATAATGGATGATGGACAACTTTAAGTCTTGCAGTGTTCTCACCTGTGCACCGAGACGTCTTGTTGCCATAGTTAGTGAACCTTGCGTGGCATGTACAGTAAGGACCACTGGCTCCAAGGTGGCAAGAACCATTTCCGCAGATTGTCTTATCAATCTTACATATGTCTAAGATGGAAATCAAACAAGGACAGGAAAATCAGTTACATAATATTTCTATTTGTGTCAACAAAAAAAATTAAATTGTAATATTTCAGTTTGTTTATGTAAGTCTGTTGAATTTCTGTAGTTATTTTATAAAACAACATGAATCCCTTTCTTTTATTATGTAACATATATGATATGTATTTGGCTGCATTGTCATACTTGTAGCCCTCACCTTCACATTGCTCCAGATTCCCAGAGAAGTTGAATCGGCCAGATTTCAATCGAAAGCCAACATTGCAGACACAGTAATAACTGCCTTGTGTGTTGTAACATGAAGCATTCTGACCACAGGCATTTCCTTTTTGACATTCGTTAATATCTAAAGACATGTAAGAATAGCTCAGGTGCCATCACATTAAACAGAAACGATCACTCTAAAATGGCGGCACCAATGAGAACAGCCTTTTACCTTCACATTCAGCCTTTTGATCATGACGAAAGGTTTTATTCCCAGTAGTAGAAATGAATCCATCATCACAGGTGCACGAGTAATAGGGGATTGCATTCTCACATTTGGCGTTAGGTCCACAGATGTCTTTGTTTTCCAAACATTCCGTAATATCTTATAAAATAAAGATACCTTAATTTAAGACTACATGTCGTTCAAATTTCTCCAAATCAGCCACAGAGTTGTTGCTGTCATAAATCTGAGATGACTTACCTTTGCATTCACCGGTTGTAAAATTCTCCCCTGTTTTTGATCTGAAACCATCTTCACAATTGCAGTAGTAGCTTCCAAATGTGTTTATGCAGATTGAATTATTTACACATGGGTTCGTATCATCTTCACATTCGTTTAGATCTTTGTAAGGACACAAAAATGTGAAACAATGTGATTGCATAAATACGTGCTTCGATATGAATTTGTTATAGATTTAAAAATAAAAATGTCTTGAAAATCAAAACGTCAAACTTTTGATAGAAAAACACATATTTGTTATTTCTTTTTCATAAAAATTATTTAAGAGATTATAAATATTATATGCTTAATTTTTTAAAATACACACCTTGCCCAACTTGCACATTTTCCATTACAGATTAAATGTCAGATGTTTTGTTTTGTAAAGATTTTCATACCTATACATTGTTTTTTCTTTTGGCCAAATCCTTTCGGGCAGTCTGCTGATACTGACAGCACCATGATGAGGAAGAAAGAAAGAGCTGAAAAACAAGCAGAGAACTGTCAGCCTAGTATACTATAGTTAGTACCTTTATAACATTTTATTCTTTTATTCTTATTATGAATTTTATTTGTCATATAAATTGCACAAAAAATGTTGAGATATTAAAAGACCTGTAAAGAAAATGCAAAGGCCCTCATTCGCTATCCTAATTTCCTCACATTATTCCTGCTTCTGAAATATGATTCAAAATAAACAGCACATTGGTGTCTGGAGAAGTGTGCTTCCTATGAGTGAGAAAACATTACATGACAGAGCACAAAAACAAAGCATTATTACATCTGGGAGGGTGCACAGTCAAATTACTTTCAATTCCTAAATGACACCTGATGAGTGCAGTATAGAGTTGGTTATTTAAAAACACAAAGAAATTTAGTGTAATCTTTGAAACAAATAACTCATTTATTGTTATTGCTCAGGAATATGCCGCATCTTTTTCTTTTTTGGGGTGGGGGGAGGGGGGTGGTGGTGGAAAATGAATGACCCATCATTGACTTTACTGTTTTTTTTTTCCATGAAAGAAAACTTGCCACTTTAAAACAGTTGGTTGCTAAATGCAGCAACAGTTAATCATTTATTTGCTAAGTTAATTAGGCTCCGTAAAATATCCTTGGAGAAGTTAAAACAATGCTAAATTATTCAACTGCTAAACATACGTTTCTGTATAGCCGACAGGATGGTGGAGGATGGGGAGATGAGAAGAAATATTAAGTATAAAGGTCAACTTAATATTAGTTTTCTAACCAGTGAAACTTCTGAGAATAAGATTCTCGTCTCTAAGCGAGTCCTGTGCCCTGATTTAGTGTGTTTTTTAGAGTTATGTTTAGTATAACTCTCAAAGAAAACCTGCACGTGTAAAAGGAGGTAATTTTAACTCTTCACAAAAAGGCTCTTCCTGGGTCTGAAACCCAGATCATCCTGCTGTGAAGCAGCAGTTCTATCCACTGAAACACAGTCCCTAGTGTCTTTTTAGAAAAACTATCAGCTGTCAGAACTGTGTGAATCAGAAATAACAAGGAAACATTTAGTTTTTTCAATATTTACCAGGTGACAGTAATAAAGTGAGAATTCATGTGTAGCACAATGCACGGTCAGTCAAGAAAGTAATAACTGGGCTTTTATATCATGGAATTTGTTGGGTGAGTTGCCCCCTTTTGCATGAATATGACATGGTTGTGATGTGTCATGAAAAAATTATGACAAGTGGAATTATAGTTTAGGTGAAATGGGCATGAGAATTTAGACAAAAAATGTGAAAAAACTCTGAACTTTTATCAGTTCATCACTATAATTTTGTTAGTGACAA